>WMED01004335.1:0-20877 GCA_019650415.1 Pipa parva
TCTGGCGATATCTGGTGATATTAGCGATATAGAGGATATCGACTTTAGTAAATATGCCCCGTAGGCTCTAACTTGACAGGTGTGTGACATTGTCCCTGTATATTCTGGAAAATGTAGTCCTAAAGAAATGAAAGGTAGGTAGTACTTTGTTGCTTAATAAAGAGGGGACGTGCCGGGGTATCCTGAAATAAATGCTACCCTACTGCCTTCTATGCTTTTAATTATGCAAATTTAATACAATGATTTGGCAGCACAAGTTGTGCATAGACGCCAACATTTCCCTTTAAAAAGAGACACATAGGAAATATTCAGTGTGCAAACATGTGCTAAAATCAATAAAGACCTTCATTAAGCATTTTCTTCCTGTATTATTAAAGGTAATGATGCCATGTATGGAGTAGTGATATAGCTTAAACTAATTAGTGAATCACCTTTTTAACCAGTAAAGTATTACGAAGCTTTCAACTACGTAGTTCTTTTAAAACTGTACACTTACATACGTGCCAGCATTAATTCTGAGAGAGGAAGTCTTGTCTGGTTTAAAAGGAAAGATCTGCAAACCTAATCTAGGATTACCATTTTATTACATTAAAAATAAGTTTAAGTTCCTTCCGGTATATTGCATGATGCATGAACTCATCATATTTTTTCGAAAGTGTCACACTATACTCATAGAAATGTTTTTCCATATGCCGTAGATCTATGCAAATCTACCACTCTCTTAAGGCGCCTTGGGTTATCAGAGAGATGTTCTGGATACAAAATGGCTGATTACACAACTCTTTTCAGACTGGTGAACATTTTTTTTTTTTTTGTTTATTTGTGGTCAGACCAATTGTATTATGCTTTCTACAAGATCTGTACCTCATTTGAAGCGTGCCGCTATCACTTTAATGTCCAGCTGTTTAGTAATTGATTTCTGAGATATTGATTTAAATATTACAAAAAGAACACTACTTCTTATGGTGTGTGCGTTGTTTCCTGTCACCCTCGCTAAAAGAGGAGGAGCTTACTATACACTTCCTGTTTGTTTTTGCAGAGCACGGGTATGGAATAAAATTAAAAAGGTTCAGCTGCCCTTTTAAGGGCAATATGAGAGGAAAACCTCTTTTATGCAAATGATTTAGGAAACTAGAGAGCTATATATATAAATATGCATTTTACAAAGCATTATATATATATATATATATATATATATATATATATATTTATTTATTTTTTTTTTTTAATTTTATTTTTAATGTGAAAAAACAAATAGAAGCAAGGAAAATCTTTGTTGTTTAGGTGAGTCTGGCCCTTAAAAAAATGGTGATATTTTTTTAAAACAGCTGAGGTTATTGCCAGTTGTAAAGTAGTAAAATGCCCTTAAAATTCCACCTCAGTATATCACTTCTGCCTATTTCTGTTTTCAGATTTTCTGTTTCTGCTAGTGGACACTTTTATTACATTTGCCCTAAAAACTGCTGCCCTTAACAGTAGCAATAACAACCAGTATTTGTTAATGTCTCTGAGCTATGATTACTAAGTTTTCCAGGCAACAAAAGGAAGCATGAAACATGTGCAAACTGGATTGCTCCGTACCTATTGCAATTTTTTTCAAAATATCATGATATTGCCCTATCTGAGATTTTGCTTTGCACTAAAGACAATTTATTGCATTCCCCTGTTTGATAACTGCTTTTTGCCAAGGTCAAGGTCACGCCTATAGCGCTATTAAACCATCAGATCATATAGTTGGTTTAGTTTTGTGATCAAACACCTGCTAAAGATGGACCTGCATAGATCAAGTATAATAACATGTATATACTAACAGTGCTGAAATATAACTTTTCAATACTGGGTCAGTTGATAAATATCAAAATACAGATACAGAGGATGAAATTGATTAAATTCTGTGTTTTAACAAGATATACCGCGCAAGTTTTTTTTATTAAGTTTTTCAGTCTCTGTTTCTCAATAAAAAGGTAGCCATACTACTAATGTAAAGGATGGCTACCTTTCCATCAAAAGTTTTTTTTTTAAAATTGAGATTTTAAAGCTTGATAAAAAAAAAACCTCACATGGTAATCTGGTAGGAATACGGAGAGATCTTGTGCGGTAAACACGGAAAGACTCTCTCTAAATTTCACCCAGAATATTCAAACCAAATTTATGCAAGGCAATCCCACCAATAATGCCAACCATCTCTCCAGGACCCTTCTCTCTCTATCTCTCTAGAGATGGGGGTGAAAAATTGCTCACAAAACTAACGAAAAATCACCCCCCCCCCAAACTAGTTAATGTTTTAGAGGACAAACATGCACTTTGTTCTACATCTTATTATAAACTATTCCAGAAGACATGGGCACTCAACTTTAATTAACACAACTATAATTACTGTTTGTTACTTGCTATGTTGCACTGACAATACTGTTAACTTCTAAACACTCCAAAACAAGATAAATATGTCTTATTATCAGAAAACTAGAGTAGAAAGATAGCGATGAGAAGCAAATGTATAAACCAAAAAATATTTATTTTCTTTCATTGAAAATAATGTAATATAAAGGTTGATAATTCAATTAATGTTTTTTTTTTTAGTAAATTAGCACTTTACCTTCATTTAACTTTATGACAGTACTTTTTTATTCAACATCTAGACAGGGTAAATAAGGAATGACCTCAATATTTATTTTATTTATCTTTAACTCTAAAGTCAACACATGTAGCAAATACTCAAGAATTACAAATATTAAACCAACACTAACCTGATTTACAAAACTGTATATATAGTTGTTACAAAAAGAGGATACTTTCATTTTTGATGATGGTAGCCATTTAAACCAAACCCCTGTCTGGGGATTTTCATTTTTCTTTCTAATAGTGCAAAATTTAATAAAATTGATATCGTGATATTGATAATTTTGACCCGATTTTGCGATATTGAATAGTAATTTATACAAAAATAAATTTGTTTACCACAAAATCCAAAATTTTCAATCCATGTATTTCAGTGGAAAATCCATAATATTTATAATTTTGATGGAAAATTCAATATCGCAATTTCAAATTTTTTTTATTGAATTTTTTGGTTAAAAATTCGCCCTTAGACATGGCATTGTACCAACCAAAAAAAGATGCAATCTAAGAGTACTAGATAAATCCATGTCTCCTTTGACATTTAATTACTTTGAAAAAAATTATGAATCAGAATAAAGGAATAAAAATATAAAAAGAGTTCAAGAGAGGTCTTACAGCTAATGGATTGTGAAACATACTATTGTAAATGTTTTAAAAGCCTTAAAAAAAAACCAATGCATCTACATCCATGGAATCTTTCATTAGATCCATCTTTCAAATCAATTATCAAAGACAATCACAATTTATAAGATGATTATTTAAATATTGACTTCAAATGATTTCCATCTGTGAACAGTGAGTTTAACGCAGTGTACATTTTCTAGAAATTTGCTGGAACTGTTGATTAGTGCATTATTGATTGTGGACAGTCTAGAATCATTGACGTTAATCCATAATAATTGTCTAACGATAATGGGAAAATATAATTGCATTCATTTAATTTATTTGTTACTGTTATTATTGAAACTTTAAGAGGTAAGGTGCATTTATAAATTACTCAAATCTTTATAGTAATTGTATTTTAAAACAACATATTAAGGCAAGTAAACTTTTCAACGAAAATAAATACTATGATGAAAATGATTGTCTTGACTTGTTATTCATTGTTTCATTAATTTATATATTTGCTCTCTATTTGTGCAAATTGGTAAATGATACTGGCTAAATAATTAGAAGAAATATTTTTGATATGCCTGTGCAAATGTGTGTGTGCAATAATTGTAAGATAATTTGCATTCTGATTTTATTTATTTTAACAATTTTATGAATTGTCTGCGTATGAAATAATTCCCTTTTCAAAACATATGATGAATAACTAACTTCAAATAAAAGCACTTGATTTAACATCCAGCATGTCCTAACTACTAACAAGGGAGGGTTTATTATAATCAAAACCTGAATAGTCACCTAATTATATGGATTTGAGTCAGTTTGCCTCTTCCCAATATTTGCATATTTATCAAATCTTATAATGTAGTGAATTTGCAACAAATTTGCTTCAAATTGTTGTGGATTTACAGAGCTCTTTTGCATCATTATGGGGCGTATTTAATAAGACCAATTCGACCATATCGATTGATTTCACCCCAGTTTGCTACTTTTTGATTTCTCAGATTTACAAAGGATCCATAAAAATGTTTCCCCCATTGAAATAAATTGCTGTCGAGAAATATCAATCTGTTAACAGAGGACACTTCGCAAGGACTTTCTATGAGGGTCCTTCCTTCCATTACAAATCCATATTAATTTTCAATGGGAAAATATTTTGGACTTAGGCTAAATGACAGGACCAACTTCTTAGGGAATAATGGGTTTACGCCAGCCTGAGGGTGGAGAATTGTTTTGGAACGAGTTAGTAAATAGGAGAAAACAGCGATATTGTTAAATACAGCCTGTTTCTCCTTCATTTACTAGCTGAAAAACCTGTTTGACTTTAGTAAATGTGCCCCAAATAATATTTGCTAAAGTCGAATTGTTTATTCCTTTAAAATCGAATTTGCAATGCGCCGGTTTTAGCGATATTAATATTTTTGCCTATTTAACAAAGCCCTGAAGGGAATTACCACAATTGATATCGCTGTGTATCGCTCGTATGTGGTTTTGGTGGTATCGATATCGCCGAATTTAACGTTATTCGCACAATCTGAGGCATTTTTTGCATTATTTACTAAGGTAGGTATTTGTTTTTTTCTATTTTTGTTGCTTGATATTTCGCCACTCTCTGGATGGCGTTATCCATTACTTTCAAAGGTCAGAGTGTGTTTTTAGTCTTGAGTTATGTTAAGTGAAACCGCTGTTGTATTATCAATATTGATACCGTTATCGATAACAACATAGAAGCACTACCATTACTATTATAGGTGCAGTGCAATTTACCAATATTGCTGATTTTAATGCGTGTAACAGTCAAGCGGCGCTATTACTGCATATTAAAAAAATAGGTTGTGGCGAAATCACCCAAATTCGCAAAAAACATGGCGATACCTGTCAATAATGGCAATAATGAACAATTCAACTTTAGTAAATATGCCCCAATTTGTATTGCATTCTGGATACTCTGGGATCGTTTGTGGAGTATTGATGTCCATCTGTGATCTCCTATCAACTTGATCCTATATTGGTTTATATTGATAAGCTGATATTAGCCTATACCTCTGGTAAGCCTCCATTTCACTGGGTGGCTGGTGTTGGTGGTTTATATCTTTTCTATTTGCATTTTTTTATCCATTTGATAAGGGACTATCAGTGTCTTTTTGTGTGCGCTTTTTTCTCTCAGCTTTTTCTGGGATTTTAATATTAAACTAATAAAAATACAGTTATATTAACAGATTTCCCTTTAAACATACACAGTGTGTATAAATATATATATACTGTATATACAGTATATATATATATATATATATATATACATATATATATACACACATACCGGTACATATACACAGTGCTTTTTTTGGGAAAAAAATATTTACCGGCACGAGAGAGAGAGAGAGAGAGAGAGAGAGAGAGAGAGAGAGAGAGAGAGAGACCCAAAGTCAACAGAAATACACAGTGCTCCCAGCTCCACACTCACGGTAACCCATGCTCAGTCACCGCTATAGCTGCGGCTCGTACTATTCCCTGACTCCGGATCTACTTTCTGGGGCTCAGAACGGTGGGGACGAGGAGGAGGAGGCTGCCATGACGTCACCCCAGCTTTCTCCAAACTTAACCCCGTTCCGGAATGTGTGTGCAGTAGTGATCCCTGGGGAGAGTGCTGTCTAGCACCTCCTGCTGGACGGACGGAGGGAACTGGTGTTATCTGTAAGTTTACCCGCTGACAGAACCAGGTGGCAGTGAGGAAGAAGTGAAGGGAAGCAAAGCTCAGCACTCTGGGAAATAATAGTGATTGAGCTGAGGAGGCGCTAAAGATGCACTGGGCGTCTATCAGTCTTCAAATTTTCCGGTACGCCGTACCGGAGCAAAAATAAAACACTGCATATATTTATATAAATCCTACCTTAACACATCTTAATGCATCTCACTGATTACTATATTCCATCCGTGTATACAAAAGAAAAAAATCAATGCCAGTGTGATGATAATACTAACATTACTTTATATTTAACTGTATTCTTGGTAATTTATGTCCATACTTCAAGTGAGACCTTGACTGTTTATGTTTATATTCATGCCTCAACCACACTGTATGCTTTCAGCCTTGGTAAAGTGTATATGAGATTATTTATCAAGGATACTGGCTGGAAAGTGGGAAAGGTTGTGTTGAAAATAGTCTAAGATCTTGCTCCCTTTCCTTATTCCCCCATCTTGGATTTCCCTTTTCTTAGTAAGTTTAATTAATATTGATTTAAATCATTTGATTTGTTGACACTAAAATATTTCTACAACATGTATATATAATAAATATGGAAAGAATGCAAGTAATATATTTATAGTGAATGAAGTATCAGTGGTGCTACAAAAGAAGGATTTATGGAATATAATGTACAAGAGAGAGACAGATGATCCTTATATAGTGCACACACTGGGGGGGTTATTCACTAAAGTCTGAATTGTTGCATATAGGAGCGAATTCGCCAGATAAAGACAGTCGCAATAGGATGCTACTGTCGCAGTGTTGTCTTTATAATGAGAATATTGTCGCAGTCGTGACTTTATTATGGGAAAATTGTCGTAATATTAACTTTAAAAAATTGTTGCGAATTTATTATGGGGGAATTGTCGCGGATTTGCTGTGGGAATCCGCTGTTTGAGAAGTCAACAGTCGAATTCGCACCTTATTGTATAATCCGCAGTGACTATCTTTATCAATGCAATATGAAGTGGAGATAAAAGGAAAAAAACATTAAAACAGTTAAAATGGTTAAAGCAGTGTGGTGGGTCAGTGGTTAGCACTGCTGACTTGCTGCGCTGGGTTCTGGGTTCAATTCCACCCTGGAATTCATCTGTATGGGGTTTGTATGTTCTCCCCACACCTGTGTGGGTTTAGTCCCACGATCCAAAACATATAACTGTATATACTGAATAGGGTAACTAGATTGTAAGCTCCACAGGGCAGGGACTGAAGTGAATAACAAATCTCTGAAAAGCGTTGCGTAATATATCAGCGCTATATGAATAAATACATACATACATGTTCAATTGGAAATGCACATACAAATAGCTTAAGCTTATGTAACGCTATTCTTAATTTCTTTAGCTATAACATGCCTCCATTCTGGGAAACACATCCACAGCTCACTCAATCACCTCAGGCCCCGCTTACAATAGTAGTAGTGCCTATACCATTTACTTCAATAATGGGCACCAGAGATTCTTTCACACAACAGGAAATGTGTATTTACACATGTACATAGATAGAGCTTATACACTTCCAATTTATCACCATGCCTGAATATGGTATCTCTGCATATGTGGTGGTATAATTTGCAGCGTCGATCTTTTTTCCAAGGTTTTGTTCTCTCTTTTTTGTTTTGTTCAGTGGGGAGTCTTCGACTGAAAGTTTGTGTTTAAGATTTGGTGGCTGCCTGAATGCCAGTATTGGGGGACTGGAGAAGATACCCTTTAATGTATTATGTCCTGATAGAATTGGTTGTCACTCTGTGATGAATTCTTTGATGCATCTGTGGACCAACACGACCACTATAGCCTAACTTACAATGGAAGATGCTGCATATGGTCGCACCAAGCAACCATGAGTTTCTCTGTACCAAGGAATTCCACCACCACCCCTCCCCCCTTCCCATTACAAGTATTTTTATGACTGCTTTCAATAGTCCGTTATCTCAGTATAATACCTTCTTGTCTGATGAAGGGAGGACCTCGTGCTTTTAAACCATAAGTTTCTCTATATCAAAGAATTCCACCACCAGTCGCCCATGTCCACTCTAAATGGACTCATGACAATATTTACGACTGCTGCAACAGAAGAAATATTTTCTTAACTGAACTCAGTATTTCTTGTAATTTGATAAAGGGAGGATGGATCTCTCGAAACCCTCATTTATATATATATATATATATATATATATATATATACTGTAAATAAATTATATATAAATGAGAATTGCAATACTTGGTGATCCCTTTTTTATTGGACTAACATTCATTTAGGCAGAGGATCGAGGTTATGACAATGTTGCAGTATGATATATTTTTTAAACTAACAGAACAAGATCCTCTTGTATTAGGTGTCTTGTCTACCATTCAGAATGATTACATCCCATAAAAACATGCAGGGACCAAAAGCAGATAAAAAACCAAATGGACAATCTAGACTGCCCAAAAGAAGGACTGTTTTTATCAATATTATACATATTTTAATGATGTCACTGTATTTGTCCCCACCACCTGGAATCTGGCCAGTTTTTAACCAAGTGGTCACCCAATGTCCCACTGCAGCACAAATCCTTCTGCCAGCTTCTTTTCCGGCACAGAGAGAGAGAGAGACAGGTGGGAGATTGGATAAGTGGGTGGAACAGGTTATGGGCAGACAGTGCTCCCTGTGGTTTTTGCATCTCATGCAGATAGCCAGTCCACCAGGGTTGGCTGGAAGGCTATTCAATGTTTTTATCACCCTTTCCTTAAATATACAGTCCATTTTCTCTATTATTCTTTTTTTTTTTCATATCATATTTATGATTTTTATTGTTAAATTATGAGATTTTTGTTTGTTACTTAACAAGTGGTGTGACATTATTTCTTACTGAGAAAGATCTGAAAACACACAGCTATTTCTTATTACTCCACATTTCGAATAAACAGGTCCTACTGTGCATCTATGTATTAGCACGGCAGGGTGCAGCCTGTCTCTCAAATTATTAACATTGCTAATTACCATATATAACCCATGAACTAATAGCAGCTGTAATTTATACAAGCAAACTTGTCAAGCCCCACTTTTTAATTAGTGCCGGCAATAAAACAAATAATATTGAAATATATAAAATGCTGTACAAGTTATGCACACTTTCTTAGCTTTTTATGAATATTTGCATTATTGAGAATGGCAATCCACTTTGGGAGTAAATGTATCTGTTACAGCCAGATGAACTACACAGTCTGACCCCTCAGGGGGGCACGACCTTCTGACCACTGTGACACTCAGTGGGGCCCGAGAGATGGGAGGTCTAGGAGAGGGACCCTGGAGTGGCTAGTTTTGCCATTGACCTATTACCGTACGTTTTAAATTCCCTGGATACTTCAAGTTCTGAATTTTATTGATAAAAATATCTTTCACTTTAAGGTAAAATGCACTGAAAAGTGTTAGTTAAATAGAGAAGACTTGAAAGCAGCATCCAAATGCATACAGTCTACAGTGTACATATAAGAAGACAAAAATCCCAGTACCTTACAGAGAAATAAAACATTTTTACTTTGAGAAGCAAGCCAGAGCTAAACCCCAGTGATCTATAACCTCAAGGAGAAATCATAAAGCTCCAGTCACTCTACTGTGTAGTATTGGAGGGAAAAAAACACATTTATTGCAAAGTGGTAATAATTACACAGTGTTTCAGGTGGCCATGCCCCCTTCAGGTGTACATGTGCAAACACAGGTGAACTTTAAATGCCTAGATAAGTCCCTCCTACTAACCAAGAAAACGCCCTATCACTAATACATATAAGTGAACTATCCTACTGTATAATCCATGGTTAGGGGAAATTTACTAAGACCATTGGCGATTTTTCACCATTTTTGTCCATTTTTCACCACTATCGCAATTTGCCAAGCCCTTTTCAACTTTTCTTTACCGATACAACGTTTTGTCAGGTTGACTGTGGCGAAAATCCACTATTCCCTATAGAGATGTGTTTGTAAAAAATGTTTTTCCCCTGGGGTAAAGTCAGGGTCCGTCTAACACGAAGGGAGAGAAGGAGACGAACAGCAAGGTAGCACAGTGGTCTTGGCACCAGCTAGTCCCTGGGTGCCGAGTCTAAGAAGCCCTCCGGTCTTCACCTTTGACCCCCGCAAGGAGGTATGGGCTTTGCAGCCGAGTACTCCCAGGTCACGGTCCCAAGGGTTAGCTGACCACTGGTGGAAGGGCAACAGAACTAACAATGACCAAGGCTGAGGCAAGCAATGCAGGTTAGGGCACAGGAACAGACAGGCAACTATAAATGCTGAGAGCAGGCAGGCAGACAGACAGGTTGACAGGACAAAAGAGACAAGCATTATTAACAAGGAAAGCCACTAGAACTCTAAACTACTGAGTTCTATCACCGGGCGCCAACACCGAGTCAGAGCACCCTTATATACCCAAACAGTAGAGCACGTGACCACGGCACGGCTACGTCATAAGCATGCACCGGCGTCACGTGCACATGGCCGCACAGAGGAGGCGTGCGCAAGGGAGCTGCGGCACGAACGCCAAACCAATGGAGCAGGAGGAAAGGTAAGTTTCCTAACAGGTAATAAATGTCGATATTGATATCAAAGGGCCCTATTGACCTTAATGCTAATTGTAGGAGTATTACCGCATCAATATTTACCAATATCGATTTTTATTGACACTTTTTTTTTTTTGGATTCTGTAAATGAGGGAAAATGTGGAAGATACATACTGTTTTCCAACTTAAGCAAATAAAATAAAATCTATTTATAACATTATACAATATAATAAATATAACATAATCATTACACAATAAAAACTGGAGTTACAGACTTGTACAAAATACAAGAATTTTAATACCTCAGGCTAGTGTAAACCATTTAATTCCTATTGACTTGGGGGCTTATTCATTAAAGGCCAAATAGTCGTGTAAAGGTGCACAATCACATTTATTTAACATCCCCATATTTGGGTATTCAGCAGACTCTGCGATGTGGTGAATTTGGATGTTTACGGTAGTGGTGAATTGCATAGGTAAATTGCCTATTCATCAAGCATTGGAGTCTGTTGCAATAGCATATTTACAGTGCGTCGTACTGTGTCACTATCACCAGTTTTACTTTACCAGAATTAGAGGGATGGTGGCAAGGGTACAACTGACTATGCCCGTTACACAAGAGATGACTACTGATGCATCTTCGCTATGGGAATACTCTGTTTAGTGAATAAGGAGTAGAGATCCAAAGTGATGAGAATTCACTTATTATTTTTATTATTATTTATTATTTTATAGCGCTACTATTTTATGCAGCGGTTACAGAGTTTCATCATTCACTTCAGTCCCTGCCCCATGGAGCTTACAATCTAATTTTCCCTATTTTGTCACACACAGAGATGTAGGTTTTTGGATTGTGGGAGGAAACCAGAGTGCCCGGAGGAAACCCACTTTAACAGTCAAATTCTTACTTTGATGAATAAGCCCCCATTAGTCACTTAAAAAAGGAAAAAAAACAAAAAAAGGAGGAATTGATTTCAATATCGCTCTGTAATGGAAGGTGACCTTAATATTAAACCACTGCAAAGTCTGTTGCTTTCAACTGATCAATAGTTTAATTTTTTTTACGATGGGCAATATTTTTTTCTCGTCTCTATACAAATCAGCATCATCGAAAAGTGCAGCAAAATGAAAAATGAACATCGATTCAGGGGAAAATGAATCGGAAAAGAATACTCTCAATAAATATCCTCCAATTGGTTATGTCAAATACTATGTTCAAGTCAATGTTAGAATCAAATGCATTCATTTGGAAATTCATTCCAAAGTCATTCCAGTTACGTATGTGTAATGCCTAATACTGCACTCCTTAGGCAAAGGTAGATAATATTATACACTTACATTTTTATGTTTTATGGCTGTTGATGACCAACACTGTGAGAGTATTAATAAAAGCAGAAGCACAGATTTTCCATTCTTTTTGCTAGCTCCTGGAATAGTTGTTTCTTTTTTCTTTTCATTTGATGCTTTTTCAGCTATGCTGTTTTCCAAATAAACATCTAAGGCAAGGATGTGAAAGGATTTAGCTATTTGCACCTAAGTTCCTATAATATTTCTCACCTTGTCAAAATGATTAGAGCATTTTCAAAGAAATGCGGAGAGGAAAATCTTTTTTTTTTCGACACCATTAAAATCTACAGGGGAATATCTGTCAAAAAGCATACGTGTTTCATTGACTTTTGAGAACGGGATGAAACATCTGGAACACGCTAAGATTTCCGCTGACTTACTAAGTTAAAGGCATAAGTATTTTGTTTAAAAATTCAACACTTTCCCCATTAGTGAGATGTTTTGCAATACAATGTAAGTAAAGTCTATGTCACAGATATGTGTAAACACGTAAGGTCACAGACAAATGTTACACTGATTAGAAAAAGGAATTTTACCCAGTTTTATAATATTACTTTCCTTTAGCCCTCTAAAAGGTATTAGGTATTTAATTTTTTAATCTTTGATAAATATTTTGGATAGTCAAGGTGTGATCCACATAGAAAAACATACATATTTATATGCATTAAAGAGTCAGCAACGAAACTACTTTAAATCTGACTATACACTTTGAAACATATTGATATGTACTGATTTTAATATGAGAGAATATCCTGAATGCAGCCTCGGGATAGTCTTCAGTGATAGATAACAGAAAGTTCTAAAATGGAACTAGAGGTCAAGTAACTAATAAAGAATCAATCTTGGTAAGCTATCTAAAAAAAAAAATATATAAAAATTAAAAAAAACTATATAACCATAGGTTGTATGAAGGAGTACTAAAAAACAATAATAATTACACTTCATAAAATTAAGTTTGTGAAAATAAAGTCCAAAGACTTGTAGTGCTGGTCTTCAAAAAATGTTTAACTCCAACATCAAGTGAAATAATAAGGAATGTCTGTGAATGAAGTGCACCAAAAAGGGGCAATAGTGCCTTAACAAAATGATAAACAATATTAAAGGGACAAAAGGCTAAATAACCAACGCACAGAAAGTGTGTGAACATGAAAAGGAAAAAATGAAAAAACACCAAAAGTATCTGTAAATTGAAATAATGTGTGCAAAACACAAACCCCATGTGTAGAGGGAGGCTCACCAGATGTAAGCAGTAAGCAAAAATATTCCTTTTTGGCAGTGATAATCCATGATAAATCTGATAAACAATTGATTGTAGGGTGCATCAGATAAAGGCCAATAAATCAATTTGGGAGTGCTCAAAATGTCATGTAGAGGAAATTCTTTTATAGGCCATTATATAAAAAAAGAGGAAACATCCATAGTTTAAAAATGTTTTTTTTTTAATGTACGTAATCAAATGAAAATGTAATCACAAGTCAAAGAAGATAAAAGCGCATGTAACATAAAAACTTAATGCATTTCGCAGGCTCCAATCTCAGTGTCCAACTTCCTCAGGAGTATGATGTATGTGATAATAGAAACAATAAAGATGATGCTGTTATTTAAATAACATTTTCCCATTTTCTAGATAATAATAACTGTATTTCTGTCTGATGGAACCACTGGATAAGTGACTTTCCTCTACATGACATTTTGAGCACTCCAAGCCGATTTATTGTCATTCACTTGATGCACTCTACAATCAATTGTTTATCACATTTATCATGGATTATCACTGCCAATAAGACATATTGTTATTTACTGCCATCTTACTACATACCTCTGATGAGTCTCTCTCTCTCTATATATATATATATAAATATATCCTTTTGTTCCCTTCATATCATTTATTATTTTGATAAGGCTTTTTTGTGTACTTTTTTCACAGATATTACTTTGGTTAAAAAACAAAAAAGAATGATCATGCAGCCAGAACTTTAAAAACTGGTGCAGTTGCTACTTTAAAATGGGAGAATTGTCAGATTTGTGGATTTGCTATGGGAATCTGCTGTTCGAGAATTCGACAGTCGAATTCAGACTTTAGAGCATAACCCCCCAATCAGAACAAGATGTGAAGTCAAACAAAGATGAAAGTCAGAAGCTTAATTAACAAAGGAGATAATTAAAGCATAGACAGTAAGCACCAGGTGGCCAAAGCTTACAGAGTCCACCATAGCAATGCAGGACAGAGATAGCACAACAGACCTTTTTTTTTGTATTTATTCAGTTTTTTATATAGAGCTACTATATTAAACAGCTCTTTACAGAGGTTCAAAATTCACTTCAGTCCCTGCCTCGTGGAGATTTCTAGTTCCCGTATTCAGTCCCATGCACGTATGTTCTGGATTGTGGGAGGAAACACATGCAAGTGCAGGGAGAACATACAAACTCCATGCAGATGAAGTCCAGGATGGAATTGAACCTAGAACCCAGTACTGCAAGCACTTCAGCATAGGTGGGACAGAGGCATGTCAGAGCCATGGAAGATACTGGAAAGGAACGGATTCACTCTTGCACAGGACATCTACAAGGCAATTTCCTGGAACAGGCTCAATAAACCAACTGTTTTCTTTTTAGCCATAAAAGTCAGTGCTTTTATTTTTTCTTTGTAATGCATTTTTATTTTTCCTAGGGATGTAGGAACACTGTGCAGGATTATCAAAATACACTGTACTGAGAACAGAGAGTCAGCATAGCTTTATGAGAAGTAGGTCATCCCAAACAGTTAGCTATTAAATTCTGCTGATGCATTTAATATTTTGTAAAAGCTTTTACCACAGCCCCCAAAAGAGCATGATTTTTAAATGAGGGATATAAAAGGGGTAGCTAAAGAGATAACTAACAGACTATGATATTACATTGACATGTTCCTAATTTTAATTGCCCTGAATGGACAACAGTTGCTTTTAAAAGGACCTCAGGCAGCGGGTGTAAATAGAAGAAAATGAACCCTAGGGCAAAATCTGGGATCGGGCTACCTTGCCTTCCTGCTTAAACACCATTTCCCACAATTATGACAATTTGCCTAATTCTACATTCCCTGCATGTGGCATTAGTTGCTGCAATAGGGAAGTTTTGTTGCTCTTTGATATTGTGGCTAGTGCCTTGGGACCCAGAGCTACAGAGCTAATGCCACATATCCTATCGTTAAACCCATGGGATAGGACTGTTTGGTAGGATCATATATTTTGTTCCTAATAGATGGGGAGTGCAGTGGTTCAGTAGATAAACAAAAGACCGAGCTGTGTATAAAGGAAATAGCACAGGGCACTGAGTTCCAGAATGTAAACAAACTGAAAATATATATTTCCCTTGTACCAACTGTACCTAGTAGTAATATGTCTCATGAATCAATACATTTAATTGTGAAAGCAATGTTGTTCTTGTTAAAGCAATGTTGCTGCTGATGTAAGAAAGTTAAGCATCTTAGAATATCACCAGGAGAGAAACCCTTTAAACAAAGAACCAATAACAAAGTAAGCCAATGAAGAAGGCATAGAAATGTGTTAGGATGTGTATATTAATAAAACGATAAGCCACTAGAAGTCCATTTTCACCTTGGGGTATTAATATAGGTTTTATGATTATGAAAGAAACAAAATAGTTTGCGGACACTCTCTACTAAACACAGAAATTTATAGAACACCCACGTACTTTGTTACTAATCCTCCTGCCAAAAAATATAGACATTTCTAATTTATCCCCCAGGTAGTTCCCTCGTTTACAGCTCTAGATCAGTGCTAGAACTAGGCTTTTCATTTGTATACAATTCTTCCTGCAACCTATTGTCCAGAAGAGGTCTACATTTTGAAGATACTAATGAACTCTTAAAGGGGACCTAAAGGTATCAAAGAAGTTACTTATTAAAAACCTCACCAGTTATAGTGTTGAGTCGTTACAGTCACAGCAATAGCTGTGCTGCAATTAACAATTACAATAACAATTAACCAGCACCAGATGCTTTTTCACAGTGTGCTGGCCGACAGAGAAGCCAGCGTGAAGGTCCTCCCACTTCTTTCACATCATCTGTCAGGATATTTTGGGATTTACAGGACACCACAGTGGATTTAGTGCTGGCCCCACCCAAGGCATGGAGTCTAAGAGATTCCCGGTCTTCACCTTTAAACCCCCACAAGGACGTACTGGGCTTTGCCACAAAGGAATCCCCAGATCACAGCCCCTGGGAAGCCACCCACTGGTGGTGCTGTAGTGGAGTCAAAGAAGTCGGAGGGAACTTCCAAGAACTGGAACACGAAGCCAGAAGCAGGGAAACAGGAGATACCTGGAAAAGCAGGAACAACAGGACTCAAAGACCTATAATCAGGCAATGAGACAGCCAGCCTGAAGAGTATATATAGGCAGAGCCTAATGGGGATTGGCTGGCAACAAGCTACCAGATGGGAGTAAACGAACCCTATAATACAAGGCACCTGTGCAAGGCGGGAAAACAATAGCGAGCAGGACTGGAAACAGACACTAGTAAATAAAAAGGGACAAAAAGCCATAAGCGGCTCTGTGGCATAGAGGAAAGATCACTGCCTGCAAACAGAACATCCAGGCTTCGAATCCTGGGACCAGAGCAACTGCTGTGTTACATCATCACGCTCATTGTGGGGAACGTTTTCTTTAGCCCCTGCAATGAACGTGATGATGTTTCAACCATTTATCACCAAGTCAGGAGGAGCTTTGTGCTGGCTTCAGTCAGCCTGAGCTGTGAAGAATCATCGGGTGCCGAATAATTACAGCACAGCTCATTCTGTGACTGTAGCAATTCAACACTATAACTGATAAGGTTTTTAATAAGTCTATCTTCTTTTATACCTTTAGTTCTCCTTTAAACAATTATATCACATGGAAAGAACATGTGAGTATGCAAATGCAATAAAAACTCATTTCTTGTGTCAATGTGTAGAAAGTTCTAAACAGGGTCTCTGCCATTGTGCTATGAGTCGAATGTAGGATTCTGTGCTGGAATTTAGAAATGTATTCACTTGGCTTAGTGCTGAACTGACTGGCTGCTCATCTTATCCTGCTAACCCCATCCCTTTAAAAGCCCACTGACTTCCTCCTTCATGTTGCCCAAGTGGATCTCTGTATTACAGATCATCATGCCTGAGCCTTTATCTACTACAGTTTGTCTCCTCTGTGAACTGACTTCATCCAATTTTTCATTTACAATTCTTTCTGACTCTGATCCAGATTCCATTATTGACCACTCTTCTGTTTTACTGATCTGGATTTCATTTCTATTAAGTCTCTTTGGCCTTCTGCTGCAGTGACTTCCTCATGCTCTCCTAGGTGTGGGATCTCAGTCTTCCAAACCACAGAAATTTCAGGGTTCCAAAAGGGCATTGGTGAAGACCTGGTCTGGCTGGGAACTCCTTCATTCTTGGAAGAGAATTTCTTGGCCTTGTTATCTGGGTCCAAGACTAACAGTGTCTTACACATTGAAGTGCAATACATTGCTTTACTCAACAGCATAAAAATGTCTAAAACAATAGGAGGGTAAAGACACAGCTAGTAAGAAAGGAAATTAAAGTCCCATTTCTGGATATAGTATGGTGATGTATGCTACTCTTTAAGCAAGCATGAAAGAGGAAAAATAATAGTCAAGGATGGAACAGAATAGGGGAACTACAGATATGGTTCCCATTATCTTAGACTATGAAGAGCTGTGCAAATTGCAGCTTTTTAAGGTGTACAATGTATTTGGGAAATTGTTAGGCACTGATAGAATGTGGGAAAGAGACAAACACACTTGGCAAACGAAAAAAGAGGAAGATGGGAAGAGATTAATTAACATAGTTCCAGGATGTGAAGGTAATTGGTACTTGTATTGATGCACATCAAAATAAATAGAGACATCGAGAAAACAGACTGAATCAGTGGGGAATTAACATCTGAAAGAGCAGTTTACCACACAAATTAAAGAAGATGGATTGCACAATTTTGAAATAAATAAAGCAACTCAATTCCAACAAATAGAGTCAAAGGACTATGTAAAGGGGACAATCCTTTACCATGAAGAGCTCTAATAAATTGTATTTTATATATCTCTTTTCATTGAGAAAAACAAATGTTATGTGTAAATATACGGTATAAATTCATCCACTTCCTCCTTTATACATTTTAAATGTTTGAAGCTGCCTCATTTCCTCTCTAAAACAATAAGGTTCCAATCATGCTGCTTTATGTGAAAGTTTCTTAATTGTAAAACAACTTTTGAAGACATCTATTATGCAAATGCTGTAGAAAAATAAATTGTCTGCTGTCTAAAATAATGTAAACTTTTGTAAAAAGGCAAAATAATTTTTTTTTTGTCAAATCAGTCCTTGGTAAGCTTAGACTTTTAAATCATGTATTTACATGAAAAGTATTTTTAATGAATGACCAGGCTACTGAATTTGTTTGAACCTATAAACACAGAGTAAATCTATCCAGCTTATCTACTGTATTTTTAAATGCATTTGCTTCATGTGGTATATTTCAATTCCACTGATTCCAGTCACTTACTTTAGTCAAGTAGTTCTAACAGTAAAGTACATTTGGATTGGTCAGAGCAAGTTGTCATCTGCATCAAGGAGATCCGATTGGCTGATATCAAATTTCACCAGTACAGGCGCCAGCTGAAGAGTAATATGAAAGAATAATTAGGCAGGAACATAGGAGGTGAGTTATTTAAGGCAGTTTCTAATGGAAGCTCTGCAAAATAATTTAAGTTTATACCAGATTTTAATAAGTGACTAGGACAAAGGTGCACCACAGTTTGTAGAGCCGATTTAATTTGAGTTTCCTTAACCAACAAAGTGATAAACTCAAATGTCTTGTTTTCAAACCAGAATAACATATTTCACCTTATTTCATTTGTAGCTAAGTATTGGTTTGTACAAAAATAAACTTTAAACTTTGACTCAATAATTCTGTATTATGATATTGTTCATTTAGTATAAACAAATGGGAGCATCTGAAGTTTCTCTGGCTTAGACACATGAAATATAAATCTGCATCAGCAGAGAAGACTCATAATGTGAATTTTAATTGTAAAATTGATTGTCCTCCAAGTCCCCCGAGGTCACATATGCACAATAATTTGGAAAAAAAAAAAAGCCTCTTTATTATCTTTTCAATGTGACCTTTGTAATTTACTGCTCAACTTAGTGACAGCGTTTGTTAATGTTATGGTCAATGTCAATATTTGTTTGTTGGAGAAAAAATAAACGGCATCATTTCTGCAGTAGGCATGATTAGAAGGTTTTCTCTTGATCCATTAGCGTAATCCCGGGTGCTGCAGGGTGCTGTCTACAAATATATATAAATAATGTCTTCACTAATTACACATCAGTTTGTTTTTCTCTGTGGTTCTTATCTAATTAACATTACCTTTGGCTGTTCCCGCTTCCTGGGAGTTGTAGTTTACAAGTTCTTGATATTCCTGACCTCTAACACTTCAGACGTCAGAACATATTAAACCAAAAACACAGGATGATGAAGGCAAACTGTCACTCATATTTATGGAGTTAGATACTTCTGTGTACAAAAACAGGCTAAAGTAGTGCACAGAAGAAACCTTTTTGGGGTGATAGGAAAAAATACAGCTGCACACTTTTGGGGTACTGACAATCTCTTCGTCAGGCAAGTAAACAAGCAAAAAACTTAATAACAGAAAACTACTGTATGTATTTATATTATGATGGCAAACTGATCCAAGCAATAAGCTGTAAAATGGACGAATCAAAATGGAACGGAATCAAAGGTAATTACTTAATTAATAGTGCAGTTTGAAGTGTCCCAAAGTCTACTGGGAGCAAGCTGAGTTATGTACACATAAGGAGTGCATAATGCTATATTTTGGATAATACTTCACTTATTTTAATCAATACAGGTGGCCATCAATGATTTCAGTGGGGGGGGGGGGCGAACCTACCTTCATCAGGATGATGCAAATAGTAGATGACTACAATGTTGCCATGGCATTTTGCCACACTCCAACACTTGGTAATTAACTGAATTGCGCATGTATGGTCAAGCAAAGTGAAACTAAGAGGAGTGTAAGGGGGGAATTCACGATATTGCGAAGTGAGGTGCATAGTCTTCTCCTCATTTCGCACTGACTGATATGCGCTCGCTGATGTAATGCACGCGGACATCAGAGAGCGCTTTAAAGGGATTCCAGTCTCGGTGAGACCAAAAGAGTTGCCTTGCCGAGACTGGAATCCCTTTAAAGCGCTCATTGATGTGCAGGACTTCAGCGAGCGCATATCAGTCAGTACGAAGTGAGGAGAAGTGAGGAGAAGACTACGCATCTCACTTCACATTATCGTGAATTCCCCCCTAAGTCTTTAACTGTCAAATTAGTCACAAATTCACCCCATAATAGAATTTAATGAATAACTGGAGTTGGAGAAGTGACAAATGAATGAGAATATGCACCATTATGTGACTGTTTGCAGTTTAATGAACAACCCCCTAAATGATGTCAGTGATATTCTTGTTTGGCAAAAGTGTTATCATTTTTTATATATGTTTGTCTTTTTTTTACATAAACTACTTTTTGCCTTTGTCATACATATAAAAATCTAGTATGTTGAAGCACAGGTTTATTGTTTATTGGGGTCTATCAAACACAGCAACCAATGAAAGGATGGCTTTCTTTATTCTAGCCCCTTTATGTCAGTGAATACTAACCGCTGATTGGTTGCTACATAAAACTCTATTTCGCTTACTATTAATATTGACTCTCTATCCTAAAAAATTATTTGTGTCCAGACCTCAGGCATATTTCAATTATGAACTCATCTTTCTATTTGATATGGACAGAAACAATTAGTTTTATGAGTTCAAAAATGTTAGTCTGACAAAGCACAGTATAAATAATTTTCACTATCTCAAAGACTATATGAAAAAAAAGACAACTCTCTGCACAAAATAAGCTACCGTATTTTCCGGCGTATAAGACGACTGGGCGTATAAGACGACCCATAACTT
>WMED01004336.1:0-20876 GCA_019650415.1 Pipa parva
TTCATTATCTGATTATGAGCTATGAAACTGTATCCGCACGTGGGGTGACTAAGTCGATAATATTTCTGTCTTGCAGTGATAGGTTCTGGGTTCAATCCCGCCCTGGACATCATCTGTATAGAGTTTGTGTATTGAATCTGAATATCTTCAATTTCACTACCCTAGATTTTGGGGTTTATTCTCTAAAGTCCGAATTCGACTGTCGAATTCTCAAACAGCGGATTCCCATAGCAAATCCACGGCCGCGGCATTTCTCCCATAGCAAATCCACAACCGCGGCAAATCTCCCATTGTAAAGTCACGACCACGACAATTTTTTAAAGATGTGACAACTTTCTCACTGTAAAGACGCGACTGCGACAGTAGCAGTCTATTTCGACTGTCAACTGGCGAAGTCACACCTTTACGCGACAATTCAAACTTTAGAGAACAACCCCCTTTATGACTAGAAAAGTGAGGAATTTCTTAATTATTTCAGTTTAACATTATACAAAGTTAAATCTATTTGTAATGATTTTTATTTTATTTGAACCTTTCCAAACGTCATTGCATCTTTTCTTCGTTTTTAAAACTGTTTAACACTTTCAATATCGTCTACAGTAATACTAGGAGTATCTAATGATTTATTGGGAGCAAACAATCAGAGTTTTGCCAGGCAGATGGAGGAGAGATTGGCTAAACTGTTTCAAAATTCTGGACAGCAAACCAGGAGATTTAGGAGAGCAACTACTGTTGGAAGCTATACTGTTCAGGTGAGCAGTTAAATATTATTTTCCTTCTGTCTGAAAGCATTTTTTTTTAAACATTATATTGTTTGAATATTTGCACAACGCTTCTTATGTTTGTATTTGCGTGAATGTTCCGGGTAAAATAATAAGGGATACATATTTATAAAACTGTGAATTGACTTGTTTCATACTCAGGAAAAACTGTTGTTATGTGCTATGTCACAAAGGACTTATTAACTTAAGTCGAGAAATTTTATTAAACTTGGAAAGACCGCTCTTTGTCTTTCCGAGTTTATCGCGTGATATCTCGTGGTGTTCCCGTGTGGATTTTTCAATCTTGAGATTTTCGATCTCGATTTTTGTTTTTTTTTTTACAATTTTTGATGGAAAGGCAGCAATATTTTACATTAGTAGTATGGCTTACCTTATCGAAAAACTCGAGATCAAATAAACTGAAAAACTCGCGCAGTAATCTCGCAGGAACACCCCGAGATCTCACGCGATAAACTCGGAAAGAGAGCGGCGTTTCCGAGTTTAATAAATTTCGCCCAATATTATATTCACCGTTCTGCTTTATCATCACTTGAGGGGGTTATTCACTAAGGTGCGAATTCGACTGTCAAATTCTCAAACATCGGCTTCCCATAGCAAATCTGCGACAATTTCCCCATTGTAAAGTCGCCACAATTTTTTAAAGTTAAGATTGCGGCAATTTTCCCATAATAAAGTCACGACTGCGACAATATTCTCATTATAAAGACGTGACTGTGACAATAGCAGCCTATTGCGACTGTCTTTATCTGGCGAATTCGCACCTATACGCAGCAATTCAGACTTTAGTGAATAACCCTCTTGATGATGTAATGACGTCATGGCATTGCCACCGTTATATTTTTTTCCTGCGGACACCCAAGACTGGTACTGGTTCTGCGAACAGAAGTTTCACATTTCATGGTGGGTTGAATACAAGTGTAGAATTAAAGAGGTATTACAGATAAAATTGAATTCTGAATTATAGACCATAAATTTATTGTACTCGTGTTTTATAGTGTATATTTATATATGGACGCACTTTAATTTTGCTGGTATGTATACATGTACTACTCAGTGACAATAGACTCATCTAATCTAATCTAATAAATCATTATTCCTGCATAAACAATAAATAGGAAGATATGTTGTTTTTGATATTTCTTATATTATTATATTACTGTTTCTTTCTATCTTTTTCTTTACGTTGAAATAAAATATAATTAAAATTCTATACAGAGAAATTAACTTTGACTTATGTACATAATACTACTGTTAATCTGAACCTTCCTGATAATGTTGTGTAAATATTAGTCCTTTTTGTCAAGGAACTACTGAAATTTGATTCCATCTAACAGAGAAAAGCACTTTCCTGGATCTCGTTCTAATAAGCCATATGGCAGATCTCACCAGTCCCCGGCGTTTAAACTAATGCAATTTCCCTTTATTATTTGTCAGATGGTAAAAATGCAGAGGCTGGAAGGTTCCAACAACCCTGCTGAACTGACTTACTATGCAGAGTACAATAATATACCAATATTGGGGACAGTAGCAGCCAAACAGCTGAACACCATTGATCCACAGACCATGGCATTAACATTAGGCTACATTGTAAGCGTTCAAGCAGACCGTAAGTGTTTTGTTGTTATTATTTTTTTCAATATATTTGAATTTACAGTATTTAAAGGAGAGCTAAATGCTCATTCTTGCAGGAGTTTTATTGAAGTGGGGGGAGTGAAATATTTATCAATGTGCTTCTTCACTCCGGGTTCTGCCTTATGATCTACTTGTCTTCTCCCTTCAGGCTGCAATGCTCTTCACTTCCCTGATTTTATCATGAAATTTGGGGAAGCGGGGCAAGCGCAGAAGCGGTAGTACATCAGAATTCTGCTTCTGCGATTGCTCTGTTTTCCCTATTCCAAGAGGAAGCAGGAAGTGAAGAGGACTGCAGCACTGTACAGAGAAGGAATGAAGAACGATTTCGAGACCAGCAGAAGACAGGACTGGAAGAAAGAAGCAACACTGGTAAGTATTTCAGACACCTTCTTCAGAATCGTCCCCAGGAAAATGTGTATTTTGTTCTCCTTTTAAGTAGGTTTCCTATTGTATAACCTTAACCTAGGCTGATTTGATATATGGATATAATTAGTTTACACAATAATGATTGGCAAAAGATGTCATTAATAAGGGCTACTGAAATGCAGTGAAATAAAAGATTATCACATGGTTGGGGGATGAGTGTCTAATTTAATTGGTGTGAGTATTAGTATTGAGGTTAACGTTGTCATCTAATAGTAAGCATGGGAATTACAATAGCATTACATCAACAAGCAATGCGCTATTCACAGTATGGTGCCCACACAACTAATCTTGTCATTTTATAAAAAAGTGGTGCAGTTTGATGCATTTTACTACACCAGCTGAACAGCTAAAATATACCCCTCAATCACTTCTGGAGCCCTCATCCCTTCACACCTCTACTCTCATATGGGAGGTCAGAAGATAATTTAGTGTGTAGAGGCTGGTCCCTTGTGGCCTCCACTCCATCTGCCCCTCGAAACAGGCAGCAAAATAGGTCGAATTTCCCCTTGAATAATATACTTTAGGGGCATTGTTATGCCTTAGGGAAAAAAATCCTTGGTTAACAGAGCTGACAAACAACAGTTATCTACAGTATTAAGGACTAATGGTCTTTGAAGTGCAGTATCGTTCCCATCGGGAGTTGACGCGCTGAGTCACAGGCCCTCTGAGAGCTGTTAAATGACTGGAAATGAAAGTTACAAGTTTTACTCTGTGACTGCTCCAGTTGGCTAAACAGCACAAACCAAATATTTAGACTTAGACGCCAACAAATTCTTCCTTGTAACAAAGGCTGGCACAGTTGTGAAACCCAGTTACATAACTAAAAATGCAGGGGGTTCTGGTCTTAATTTTGGCAAGAAACAATAGATACCCTTTCCCACCCCACGATGCCATTCAGTAGTAGATGTATACTAAAATATAAATGTAGAAGGGTTGATTTTGTCAAATATTTTGAAGCTGAATTTGTCATTTTAACAAAATGCAGCAAGATGATATTTCGAAGTGTTAACAGAATTTTCTCCATAAGAATGCATGTAAATGTATTTTCTTGAGTTATCTTAACTTGTTATTCACTAAAGTCTGAAATGTTGCGTATAGGTGTGAATTCGCCAGATTAAGACAGTCGCAATAGGCTGCTACTGTCGCAGTCGAGTCTTTATTATAAGAATATTGTCGCAGTCGTGACTTTATTATGGGAAAATTGTCGCAACCTTAAAACTTTTAAAAAATTGTCATGACTTTACAATGGGGAAATTGTAGTGGATTTACTATGGGAATCCGCTGTTTGCGAATTCGGCAGTCGAATTCGCACTTTTGTGAATAACCACCATAGTGTTGGAATTCTGACACATTTGCTAGCTGATGGTTTTTTTTTTGTCTAGCCGTGATAAAGAACCCACCAAACAATCTATGGATTATTGCTGCTGTGTTAGCCCCCATTGCCGTCGTCACCGTGATCATCATCATAATTACAGCGGTTTTGTGTCGGAAGAACAAAAGTGACTTCAAAACTGAAAATATGACCAGCATTCCCCCAAGGACAAAGGTAAGATCATAAAGGCACAATAACCCCCTTTGTCATTTTCAATTTGATTCATGAGGGATTATCATTCCTGGTGTCAGCTACACATGAACAATTGTTGGCTTGCTAATGGTATACCTAAGCGATGTTAGACTGAGGCATCTTGGGCCCACCAGAGAATCTGGGGGCCCACAGGCTATTAGCTATAATTTTCATGTACACCAGAACTATCCTAATAAATTATCAGTTCTGCAGGACATTACCGAGCCAACTGCACAAGTGTTTATGTAATTAAAGGTGACTAGGGACCTGCTAATGTTAAGAGATGCTTTTTTGGCACCAGGCTTAGGATCCCCAATACTGGGGGCCACTGGAGAATCCTCTGGTGCTTTGGTAGTCCAGTCTGACCCTGTGATAAGGCTGTATAATTCTTATACCTGGGAACATTGGTGGTTCAATGGCATGTAGGATATCTTTACTGGGTACATGATCTGTGGGTGGGCGAAGCTATATGATGAGATTTACCTCATATTTAGGGGTTATATAAGGCAGCTGAAATGTAAGGGGGCATAATGGGGTAAATGTGGGAAGGATAAGGGTGGAGCATGGATAGGTCTGATCCAATACATCTTTATTTATAGAAATTGCAGGTTTCCATGGAGACCTTGGATTTGTTTAGCAAGTTCCCAGGTTTGTCAATGATGCAGTATGTCAACAATATTATAATACTTCCCCAAATCTATGAGTGTATTCGTGCAAAATACATAACCTCAGGTGAGGTTGTACATGCAGACCCACAAGGGCACAAAAATAGGGGGCAAACAAAAGAAAAAGCAGACTGGATGGCAAAGTGTCCACAAAAAAAGGATCTTCAAAGATATGTAACTTTATTTATAATATAGTTTCACGGGTACGGCATATAGTTTGGTTTGTCCGCACTTTGGCTTTAAGTTGAGATTGTTTCCTTCAACTTGTCCTACAGCCAGTTCAAGGTTTTGATTACGCAAAGCAGCACCTGGGTCAGCAAGGAGGGGATGAGGAGGCGCTTCCAGTAACCCAGGAGACTGTTGTCACTTCCCTTAACCTGTCTCAGGAAAGAGACAGCACGCAAGATGGAAGCACAGAGAAGATGCTCAAGTCTGCAGATACAAGAAAAAGGTAACCACGATTCAACCTAAGAGTATTTGCCCAATTAGAATGAAAGTCTAAGAAAGATCTCTTGTTTCCTGGAAACTGTCCCTAATTGTTGCCCCTAAAAGGACAGATGCAATTTCATTTAGTTGTAGTGCAGTGCTCAGATCTATATAAGCTTTCCCTGCTTATTTTAAACTTTCCCTAAACCTCTCCATACCAACACAAAACTGCCCCGGCATTGCCTTGAAAGGGGCACTTGTTTGTTTTTCAAAGTGCACGCCCCAAACTGTGCGAGCAATAGCCCAACTACTTCATCCGGTTTCCATATCAATCCTACCAAGCTAAAATGGTACTGGAACCATATGAATTTTCACTTGAAACGTTGAATTACAAACAAATTTAATTTAAACCTTCAACATCCCTGTTTTTTTTTTTTTATTGAAACGATTGAATTTCAGTAAAGTTCCTATTGAAACCCAACCCTTAAAGTGAACCCTGTGTATGGATTGTATTCGGTTTGTATATTTTTGGATTTATTTATGGATTAATCTAATGACATTTGAACCAGCTTTAGATTGGAATTTGCTGAACCAACATGAATCTGAACTGCTTATCTCGAGTTTAAATTACCCTTTAAAGTAAACCATTTGTGTGTAGTAGCGTCTTGCGAAATACACAAGGAATTCTTATGTCTGTGGTTAACACAATGCAACACTCTACTATGTATGTATGTATGTACTATATGTATGTATAATTTTATTTATAAAGCTCCACACACATACGCAGCGCTGTACAGTTCAGAATAAAAATAAAATACAGACATGGGAAATTGCATTAAACAATACAGTATAAGATCACAAAGATACATCACTTTTAAGTGCTATGTTGAGGTTGACACAAGAGGTTGGACGTCCCTGTCCCGTAAAGCTAACAGTCTGCTTTTGATACACATTTCACTGTTGAATTCTCTGGATTCCTGTGTGTGTGTTGAGAATTAGAAATGCAATTCATTCTTCATATTACATTTAAATCCATGTGTTGGAATTTCCTCTTTACCAGATACAATATTTCATAGATTTTAATCTGTTCCCTCTAATAATCCCCAGACCTCTTTCTAACCTTTTTGTCACTGCTCACAGGGAATAAGAAAATTGGATAAAGTTGTCTTTCCTGTGAAATATAATCTGTTTTGGATGAAAAGATAAAGATCGTTTTCACATTCTGTTTCATGCTCTTAGACTTAGAAGAGAAGAGAGGGTTTTTTTTATTTTTTGTTGCGTGTTGTCAATGTGCGGTAATTCTGCAATAAAAGAAAACTATAAAAAATATTCTTGACGTGATATTTTTTTAATGGCTAACTGGTTCTTTCAGGACAAGGCGATGCCTTTGTCAGGCGTGCAGTAGTTACCGTAACCACAGGATCCTAAAAGCACGCCGCATTTACTTATTCTATTTATCCATTGAAAGACAATCATCTCAAATCATTTTGCAGTTTTTTTGAATTGCAGATTGAATTGCTTCCACACATACAGGCTGATATTCTAAAGGCAGTTCAAACTTACCGTAAAACACATTCAAGCAGTCAAAATGCATTGTGGTATTACCAATCAGGGTGTCTGCTATGTGAATGCCACTAGATTCACATTACTGAAGCTTTAAAGGGAAACTAAAGCTTATATTATCTAGGGATGATTCTTTAGGGGGGAGGAAAATATTTACTGATAGATGTTTTACTTTCCAGCACTGCCAATATCCAATATCTTATTGTTGTGCAAAGCGCTATGTTCCTCTTCTCTTCCTGTTTAAACTCAGGTGACCAAGCGCAGAAGCAGTTTTACATTAGAAATATGCTTCTGTGCATGCTCATCTTAGCTCAAAAACAAGTAGTAAAAACCTGGAAAAAATAAGAATCAACTTTAAAACTGTCTTTTTTTTTTTTTAAATCTTTGGTTTGGCTTCAACAGTTTCTCAAGCTGCCCGTGTCTTACATAACTATATTACCAAGTTGCTAATGATGTTGGTACCGGGAGTTAGTAATTGCCTCTAAACCCATGGAATCAACATAGCTCGGTCTACATTATAGAGAGATGCTCCATGGCCAACCAACACCTTATTCAACAGTGACCCCGTTGGCAGCCAGATACATATATACTGACCCCGCTGTATAAAGATACATATATCTGTATCTATCTATCTATCTACTGTATCCTATCTATCTATCTATCTATCTGTCTGTCTGTCTGTCTGTCTGTCTGTCTATCTATCTATCTATCTATGGTACAGATAGATACAGGTACAGATAGATACAGGTAAGTAGATGAATAAATACAGATCGACACAAATAGATGACAGAATGTTAGATGATATAAAAGGATAACTAAGAATAAAAGAAAGGAAAAACAGATAATGATAAAGACAATTAAAAGGTAAATGGATATTTAATGGGTTTGTTCCAGCAATTATGAGGAAAGGGAATCTGGGTTGCAGAATATTATCCAAACACGAAAACTCTCCTTTGAATGAGCTGTTTGACATTTTCATTATGTGCATAAGAGTCAACTAACATTTGTCTGTGTTGCTATGGTAACCTGCAGCCGGTCGCCTTGTGAGAACGGTTCCGTCATCAGTAACGAATCGGACGAGGGCAGCTCAGACAGAAGTACGCCACAGAAAGCGTTGCCTCAGCTCCGAGTGACAAAGGAAGAGGCGTGTAAGCGAAATGGTGAGGATATCAACCTTCCTAACTGACTGGCAGAATTCCCCTACACAAAACGCGCCTTGAGCTTATCCCTGTATCCAATTTATCAACCAGCACAATGATATACAATTATAGTGTCTGTCAGCTTTGGGCTTGCATACCCTGACAGGAGACACTAAGCAACTGTGAAGTAGATTTTTTTTTAGGCCCTTGTTTTAGTTTTCCTGAAGGGATAAATTGGAAACTTTACGAAAGTAAAAATTGATAATTTGAAAATAAAAACATGAATGGATCGTGTCTTGCAGCCCTTCCACTAATACCTCATGCTGTAGATCATAACCTGCCCATAGGCCGCACCAAGGTATTAACGCAGCAACACAATTGGGTCTGTTAGAAAAATCATTTTAAAAAGAAGAAAAGATTTGTTTGGCCAAGGAGTGATTTGCAAGGGGGAGATACTTATTGATCTGGGTTTTACTTTCCATCGCTGCTTCCTGCTGTCACTATAAAGCTGATCCGGCTGTGCAAAGCTCTTCAGTCCTCTTCACTTCCCATTTCCTGTTCAAACTCACTGATGTGACCATGCTCAGAAGCAGTCTTACATCAAAATTCTACTTCTGGTCATGCTCATCTTAGTGAGTCTGAACATAAAGCAGGAAGAGAAGATGAGAGGAGAACAGGAGAGATCTACTTGATCGTGACAACAAGAGGACTCCTAGAGAGTAAAACCCTCATAGGTAAGTAGATCCCCAACCCCTGCAAACCACCACTTGACCAAAGGAGTCTTTACTTCTTTAATAATCTACTTATGCTGCTGTGGTGATGTCCATAAAACTTGCACTGCTGTTGTTGCCTAAGAATAGATCTGAGAACCTATGAACTAATATTTCCAGTGAAATGAATTCTCTTCTGCCCTTAACCGATGATGTCATAATATTAGATGACCATGTTGACATTACTCTAAGGGCAGTTCTTTATGAAACAAATTGAAACAGAACTGGAAACACTTGCACGATGGACATAATCACTTATGTGACTGCGTTCTATATCACCCAGCCAGCTGAAGGGGGGGGGGAAGAGATCCAACTGATGAGAAATTAATTCCTGTAAGTGTAAAGGGTACCTGTGTGTAGGAGACCTTTAGGTGTGCCCAACGGAATCCTGCAGAGCTATTTTTATAGCTGTTCCTTAGAAGAATTGACAGACATTCCTGGGGTAGACAGCCCTAGGGGGATATTTCAAGAAGTTGTATCTGCCAAAAAAATTGTGGCCCTAGCTTAGAGCTGAGGAGGTTAAGATAGCAACATGGAACCTACACACTGAAGGATGAAACGCTGGAATTTACGATGGAATTTGTCAGTGCATTCCTTTTGTAAAGAAGATAAAGTATTCTACACTAGAAGCACCTGTTTTTTTTGTTCTCCATTAAGGGCAGTACAAATTTTCCATTGTTTAAGGACTATACAGTTCTTTAGGAAACTTCAACAAGCAGCTTTTTTTCATTTTTCTCCCAAGTGTTTCCCCATCATCCCATTTAAAGGCATTACAATATCTTCCTTTAGCCACATCATACAACATTTTGGGAACTTGGTCATGCATGGTATTATTTTGTATGATCCTATGCATGATGGAATAATAATTGATTGGTTAGCTTTGGAATCCCACAAATCGCATAAGTGTTACATATCTAAATATGTATATACACATACACATATTTTTTTATTTTATTTGCATTCATTTATGTAAGCCCCTCAGCGTTATTAATTTAGCTTTTTATTTTTTTTTCTTCAATATTCAGGTTTAACAAAACAATCGCGCAAGATCGGTAAGGAATTTCATGTGTTGCTCAATTTTACTAACACATTAATCACAATCTGGACGTTTTTGATAAAACATTATTTCATAACTTAAAAGAAAAAAAACCCATCTCCTTAGTTGGACCTGTTTGTAGTAAGGGGTTTATACACCATAGAGATACGGAAGTAAACAACTCCTGGTCACGTGGGAGGGAAGGGTCCAGAGCTACCATCTGGATGCTGGAAATTGTTAAAATAAGGGGTTCATTTTAAATTGGGGAATGCTTTAGTCTTCAGAATCTTCTATCCATTAGGAAGTTGGATAGTAGTTAGCATAAATTGAATTCATTATAGAGCAACAATTTCAGGGGTGAGCAATTACTTTTGCCATCGGGCTGCGTGAATGGCCTGGATGGCTTCAGAGGGCTGGGGGGGGCATGTCTAGCATGCTGATGCCTATGGCGGTTGGCCAAACCCTCTCATTTTTACATCCTCATGAGGACCAGTCGGATTCAGCCCGCGGGCCATATTTTGCCCACCCCTGAACTATTTATTGTTTAATCTAGTCTAGTAATCCATGGCCACCAATCAAGAGTTAGTACTCACTGGCATAAGGGGATCTCAAATAATAAAAGTCAAACTCTGGTTAGTTTCTGTAGGTTATTATGACTCATGAAACAGTTGACCCTGTGTAGAAAGTCCCCAGATAATAAGAGTTTTATCAAAAATAATTAAAATATAAATAATAGAACTAATTTTCCTAACACTACTAATTGATCCCGTGTGAAACATAAAGCAGAATACTCAAGATCATTTAACGGGAATGTGCACCTTAAGGCCAGGAATATATTTGCTACTTGTATCACTGCAATTTACTGCTTGTGCGCCTGCAGTCAAGCATTTCACAATTAAATTAACCTTGCAGTGTTCCAGAGCTGATCACTGGGCCTTTACAACCCCCGAACCTTCCTAGTATCTCTCCCATGTCTGCCTGAATTCTCTTATTGTATTTATCCCTAGCTCATTTGCTAGAATTTAATTCTTTTTATTTTAGACAGTCTCTGTAAAGAAATTACAAGCCCGTTATGCAGTCTTGTCTTTGCAATCTTTCCCCTCCAGAATTATTGTCTTGATATATTTTATTATGTGTCTCCTAATTTAAACTGTAGAAAAAAAAGTAGTTAACAAATAATATTCCATTCATTAGTAAAAGTTAAGGGGGTTATTCACTAAAGTCCGAATTGTTGCGTATAGGTGGGAATTCGCCAGATAAAGACAGTTGCAATAGGCCGCTACTGTCCCAGTCGTGTCTTTATAAAGAGAATAATGTCACAGTCGCGACTTTATTATGGGAAAATTGTCTCAATCTTAACATTAAAAAATTGTCGCGACTTTACAATGGGGAAATTGTCAAGGATTTACTATGGGAATCCGCGGTTTGCGAATTCGACAGTCGAATTCACACCTTAGTGAATAGCCCCCTTATTAAAAGTTTTCAGCTTAAAAACAGGTAGATTTATTCCGGAGCCTACTAGTTGTTTTTCAGCTGAGCTGTTTTTAATTAGACTCATTATTGTCTATGGTGTAATAGCGTGTGTGTATTATCCCACAGGAAACAATGGAGACTGAAAAACAGCTAGTGTGACCCTGATTTTTAGTAAAAATTAGCAAACTGAAACTTCTAGGATTTGTATATGAGGTCATAAATAAACTCGCTGATCTATCTGCATCTGTCTAGACTACTGGTTCTCAAACTTTTTGTTGCCGCGACCCTTTTATCCGTGACTGTGACAATTTTAAAGTCGCGACTACGACAATAACTCCATAGCAAAAGCCGCAACTGCGACAGTATTCACATGATCATATGGGAATATTGTCGCAGGTTTAAAATTGTTGCGGTCGTGGATAAAAGGGTATCAAAAATCCGCGACAAACCCAAGGGGTGTTAGTTGAAACCCTGGAGAATTGTCATTCAACCCCCAAACTGAAATACTTTCTGACCAGTAAATCCCCCCCCCCATATTGTCTTGCCTTAAAAAAACATATTTATAGGTAAGTATTTGGGTGTAAAGTTGGGCCCTAACCATTCTGTCTCAATCCATCTCTGTTGTAGAGGAAATTGCTTTCCCCTTCTGCAGAAAAAAACATGCATTTAACACTCTCAGAAAGTGAAAAAACATATTTGTCATTGATACTAAATTAACTTTGGTATAAAAAAAAAAAAACAGGGTATTCCATCAGTAGGCAATGTTTTCAGAGATCCAGTAACCAATAGATAGGAACCAATCAGAAGGTAGTATTCACTTGTATAGGGGAATTGGAATTATGAAAGCAAACTTCTGATTGGTTGCTATGGGTTAGTCCAATTTTGTAAACAGTTGCTTCTGTTGGTGGATTCTCCTGTATGTGTGTAATGTAATATTTCCCCTAACAGTATTATTCTTTTTATCCCTTCTGTATATATTGGCTCTATGTAAATCAGTATTTTAATTTAAATTTTAAAAAAAATCCTATTTGGACTGGCATCGCACATCTTATTTTTTTAACTTTTTAGGGGGTTATTCTCTAAAGTCTGAATTGTTGCGAAAAGGTGTGAATTCGCCAGATAAAGACAGTCGCAATAGGCTGCTACTGTCGCAGTTGTGTCTTTATAATGAGAACATTGTCACAGTCGCTACTTTACAATGGGAAAATTGTCTCAGTTGCGGATTTGCTATGGGAATCCGCTGTTTGTGAATTCCACAGTCGAATTCGGACTTTAGAGAATAAAACCCCTTTAATCTCTTTGCGGATTGCAACCATCTCTTATTTGTTAGGTATTACACAACTCTTCCTTGGTTTACTGTTTCATTTTGGAGAGTTAGATAATTACATATTCAAGTGCGTTTACCCCAACAACGTTAATGTAAATGTAATTTAAATAGAAAACAATGGTACTGGGTGAGTACTATTTAACAACATGGCTGCTATCAGTAAAGAGAATACATTCAGAAAGCTTCAATGAATGAATTGAACTTAAAAGGTAACATTTTTCCAAGTGCTGCTGTATTGAAATAACTGCAATGCCAACCCAAATGAGAGTTTTTATTTTTCTGATGTCAGCGATCCTTTCAGATATCTTGGTTGTCCTTCTGCTATACAGTAGGGCAGGGGTCGGCAAAGTTGTTATGGGAGGGAGCCATTTCACCCGCTCCTCCAGCGGCGACAACAACTTTCTTCGGAGCCACCAGAGGAGGGAGGCGTGCCCTTTCCAACCCCATGACCACTGACAGCCAATCAGAAGAGCCATCGGCTGTTGTGGGCAGGGCTTGGGCGTGGCAAATGGCTCGTGAGCCGCACTTTGCCGACCACTGCAGTAGGGGAACCAACCAGGCAGAATCTGTTATATGGAGCAAAAGTTGTTTCCCGAGGACACATTCTTTCTTCTAATAAACTTCAAACATATAACATGTTACATTGGTAAACTTTCCTATCTGTATTTGTGAATGGGACAAAAACTCATTCATATTAAAATCTAAAAAAAAAAAAAAAAAAAAAAAAAAAAAAAAAAAAAAAAAAAAAAAAAATAAATAAATTTTTTTTTCAATAAATACAATTCTATTTATGCTTTTTTTTTTAAAGCACCTGTAAGTGATGAGGATGAGGCAAATATTCACTTTGACAAGAACAACAAGATGTTGGTCGACCCGTTTGATTCATCGTCTGGTTCGGTGCAGCTCATTGCAATTAAACCGGTAACGGTTCCTCCTTCCCACCTCCTATCAGAGAGGAACCAGGAGCTATCTGTTATCAACGGGGAGGTAATGTGCCATCCATTGGTACCGAGCTCTAAATATTCTGCTGTATATTATTAAATTTTGTGAATATCTGTTCATAGGTGAGAAAATGTCATTATTTTTTTTCTTAGTTAAAGGGGAAGTTCAGCAGGAAAAAAAAAAAAAGGACTCAGGCTATTCTTCATTGAGCACAAGATAAATTCTAATATTTAATATTATATTTTTATAATATATATTTATTTATATTCCAAACCGGACAGCATCTGCGTGGAATTTGCATGCTCTCTAAAATAAAGAATATACTGTATATACAGTATATATTTCTGTTTGTAGCGAAGCAAAATGGACCAAAAAAAAAAAAACACAATTTTTTTGATTTTCATGTAATTAACATAATTGAACCACAAATGACAAATTCTTGTTAAAAGCGACTCCATTTGAGAAGCAGAGTAACTACTGGATCAGTAACTGAGGAAGGCCAGGATACAAGCAAGTCATTGTTTGTAACTGTGAAATGGATACTGAATGCAGGTGATGTCTGGATCATGGGTAAAAAGTCAAGAAGATCCAGCATTCCCAGCACTCAGTTAAATGCATATTCTTTGCCTTAGCCTCTAATTAGTATCATTTTCCCTGAAATAGCCCAAACGGCATTGTGTGTCAGATGTTTCCTTCTAAACCTGCAATTTAAACAGGGGGGAGAAATGGAACGCCTGCAATCTATCTTCTGATGTCTCAAACGAGGGAACTGTTCATACATAAAATAACCTAGCAAGATGAAGGGGGTATTAAATACAGACTGGGGTTTTAAAAAAATGTTTTTATTATAAATATGTTGATTTTATTTTTTTCATAGTTTTTGTAATATTTATTGTTTTAAGGATTTTTTTATTTTTTTTTTTTACTGTATTGCGATATTATATGATATAGAATTAAATCAATATTGCTGTCAGTCTGGTATTAGCATGAGTCACTGTTAGGAATGCAGCTGATAGCTCACTAATCATTTGCTTTTTCCACTGGATCAATTCCCAGTCAGTTAGCAAAATTGGTTTGGTTCCATGCATAGGTGAGTGCAAGCAATTTTATAAGAGTGTGCCACTGCGCGATGATGTCACAATGCATCATTTCCTGATGCCATAATGGAGGTTGCGCCAGCTTGGACTGAAAGGAGGGCACATCGGAAAACATATGCTGCTCCTCCCAATTCGCTCCTTAGAAGAAGAGATAATCTTGGGTGGGGTAGGGAATTTGCTGGGGACCATAAAGGCATCTGTACATTGGGGTGTTTCTGGGCACACCAGGCCCACCCATCGCGCACACCTGCGGTTCCATGAAGGATTAGAAAAACTGATAAAAGCAACACCACTGAAACATTTCTGCAGAAGTAGTGAATTTAGGGGGTTATTCACTAAGGTGGGAATTTGACTGTCATATTCGCAAACAGCTGATTCCCGTAGCAAATCCGCGACAATTTCCCCATTGTAAAGTCGCGACAATTTTTTAATGATAATATTGTGGCAATTTTCCCATAATAAAGTCACGACTGCGACAGTAGCAGCCTATTGCGACTGTTTTTATCTGGCGAATTCGCACCTATGCGCAACAATTCGGACTTTAGTGAATAACCCCCCTTAACATTTTCTGTAGAGACAACTCATTTTTAGTATGACAGCTCCCCTATAATCCAATCAATTCTAGCGAGCACTGGTGTAAAACAATACCTTTAAAATCCCTGTAAGCTCAGCAAGAATAAGAGAAATACTAGGAAAAGCGTTAAAAGGAAAGTGATAAAGAAATGTGCTCAACTATCTATCATAAAAGGTAATTAATGTTAAAATGTGTTTAATCATATGCTGCATTGCAGTATACTGCAGTATAATGAATGAGTTCGAGGCAGGCTAGCCAGAAAATACAGTAAATGGTCTGCAATTCAAAGACTGTATTGTCCAATAAGAATTTCGCGGGTTAAGAACGGTAGTTGTGGTTTACCGCTTCACTAACTAGTGATCCAATTATTCTGATCTACAAGTATTGGGAAGATCTGGCTACTGCGATCGTAGCCAAATTTGCACTTGATAATTTGGTTTTGTAACACCAGGATCACCACATCCATTAATAACTTAAAAAAAGCAATCTAGTCTGTTGTTTGTAAATTAACAGATACTGTATTTGTTCTTTCTAATTGCAATTGTTCAATGAAATAATTCTGCAGTATTTCATAATTTTTTTTTTTGTGGTTTTTAATTTAACAGACACTATTTTATTTAACAGAAGTCCCTCCTCTCTCTCCTACTACCTCTTTAGCTGATCAATGTGGAAACATGCCACTGACTTGAACCAAAGACTTATAAGGGGTTATTCACTAAGGTGCAAATTGAACTGTCGAATTCACAAGCAGCGGATTCCTATAGCAAATCTGCTACAATTTTCCCATTGTAAAGTCACGACAATTTTTTTAATGTTAAGATTGCGACAATTTCCCCATAATAAAGTCGTGACTGCAACAATATTCTCATTATAAAGATGCGACTGCGACAGTAGCGGCCTATTGTGACTGTCTTTATCTGGCGAATTCGCACCTATACGCAACAATTGGGACTTTAGTGAATAACCCCCTTAAAGGAACAGTTTATTCACCAATAGTTTTTTACCTATTTGGCACTGTTAAATAAACACTTTTTGAAGTATAAATTATTTACTTATATCACAATTTTGGGCCAGCGCCTGCAGTTGTTAAAGAAAGGGCTGAAACATTAACTTTCTTTTTATGGTCTCTCTTGGGGTTATTCAATAAGGTGCGAATTTGACTGCCGAATTCTCAAACAGCGGATTTCCATAGCAAATCCGTCACAACGACAATTTCCCCATTGTAAGGTCACGACCACAACAATTTATAAAGTTGCAACAATTTTCCATAGTAAAGTTATGACTGTGACAATATTCTCATTATAAAGACGCAACTGCGACAGTAGCAGTCTGTTGCGACTGTCTTTAGCTGGCGAATTCACACCTTTGTGCCACAATTCGGACTTTAGTGAATAACCCCCTCGGTCTCTCTCTCTCTCTCGCATGCCCAGGATCAGCGCGCTATTGCTACTGACAGTGTACACCATTAGCTGTAACCATTGTAACTGCCGATGGTACTTCATTAACTATTAATTTTGACCTTCCTGAGACACCGTTATGTCAGTGGCGAAGCAAAGACAAGAGAGTATAGGTGATACCTTTTGTTGGCTAACGGCTATTCCGTTACCCAAAATAAGGTATCACCTATAGTCTCTTGTCTTTGCTTAAATCCAAGACCGGTTCTACCGATGGGCAAGGTGGGCGATGGCCCAGGGCGCAATCTATTTGAGGGGCGCTGTCGCCCACATCGCCTATTGCTAAACTTGACCTCCCTGCCCCGCGACACCCCTTCCCCTTGCCTTGCGCCTCCCCACTCACCTCCAACAGCGTTCCAGCGACGCACCTCCTCTGATGAGGTAAGTTGAACGCTATGGTCTTTGGCTGCTTCGGGTCTTGTTGGCTGTATTCGGCAGCTGCCGGCAAGACCCGAACATCTAAGGAGCGCCGTCACATATATTACCATATAATAATATACTACAGTATATTACCATATAATAATTGTCTCACATCAGAATATGATCTCTGTAACTTAGAACAGAAAAAAAAAACTCTTTATTGATTATAACAGCCAGCGGCGAACAGTTTCCTGAAGGACCCAACAGGCAAGTTACTATATAATCCCTTGAATGCGTTTGCGCATTTCACCTTTGGCTTCCATTATGTTAATAATTTTCTCTTTGCTCCTTTGAGTAGTGAAACTGACGTAGGTAGCCTGACCTTCCGAACAGTCTAAATTTAGACAGAGAGGCAACAGGTTACTGGTTCACAGATTTCAAGAAGCATTGGCCTAGATTAATTAAAGGTGACAAATGTTCCTGTTCATTTATTAAACTGTACTGGAACGTCATCGCTCCCGCTGTTAAACGTTTACCAGATACTTGTTTTTAATCCTCAATATGATTTGATCACCTTGTGCATCCAAGCTGGACATTTTCCCACCCGAAGAAATAAACAGGTCCTTTTTATTAACTGTAGATGAAAACACATGCTTTTAACTCCATTTTCTGTCAAACCGATATAAATGTTGTAAGATATCCAAGCGGATATGTAAGATACCAAACGGTATGTAAGAATGTGTTCCTGTTAAAAGGTATTAGGTGCTGGTTTTCTTACCTGTCAGGCTATGTTCACAATAGCGTATTATGTGCAACGCATTATACACTATTGTGAAAAAAAACAAGAGAGAAAATATGCTTCGGCGTATTTTTCTATGGTACTTACAAGCTCTTCCTATCTGGCCGCATTTTGTGCATGGCATATATTCGCTGGCCAAAATGCGACAGCCAGCATTCCGGACGCGGCATATGAGCGTCATATGCTAGTGTGTCCGGTACTAGGTAAGTAACATAGGGATACACAGAGCCGTATTTTTTTTTCATGCTATCAAATTATGCGCTGCACATAATGCACACCGGGGTTATTCACTAAAGTCCGAATTGTTGCGTATAGGTGTGAATTCGCCAGATAAAGAAAGCCGCAATAGGCTGCTACTGTCGCAGTCGCGTCTTGACAATGAGAATATTGTCGCAGTTGTGACTTTATTATGCGAAAATTGTCGCAATCTTAACTTTAAAAAAAATTGCCGAAACTTTATAAAGGGGAAATTGTAGCGGATTTGCTATGGGAATCCGCAGTTTGCGAATTCGACAGTCGAATTCACCCCTTAGTGAATAACCCCCTCTAGGTGTGAACCTAGCCTTAAAGTAAGTATTCATGATAAATAGTAAGTAAATGAGTAAAAGTTCATAATTGCTCAGCACTGTTTATATTGTTTGTTTCAATGTCTTTTAATCAGGTCAATAAAGCTCTAAAACAAAAGTCAGACATAGAGCATTATCGTAACAAGCTGCGGCTCAAGGCCAAGAGAAAAGGCTACTATGACTTCCCACCACTGGAAAGCAAATCCCTCACGGACAGAAAGAGGAAAATGTATGAGAAGACACAGATGGAGATAGACAATGTGCTGGATGCAGATACAGACACATCCTCTCCATTTGCAGAGCCAAGGAACAGGTAATGTGCATTGTTTTCGTGTACAATGGCCAAATGGATTCTGGGAAATATTCTGTAAGGGACGTTGGATCGAGGGACTATGGGGTTAAAACAATGTGTTATTTTTATGGCCTCTTTATTAAAGAAAGCTTGATCAGGCATAAACTCATTTCCACTCCAAGCATTAGAACATTAAACAAGTCCTAGATTTTGGGGCGATCTGATGGGGATTATTTATTAAACCTGAGGCAGTTAAATTGCTGTCAGAAGCAGCTTTTTGTTGCCATTGTTAGGGTAATAAACCATACTAATAGATGGATTTGCATGGAACACACGGGAAGCATTTTCATTCAACTGCCTAAAGTTGCTCATTCTGATCCCTCAACTTCCGTAAGTGCCAGGCTCAGTCATGCAACCACTAAACATATCTACTGCTCTATGGTGGAAGCACTGTAGCTAATAAGCCAGGGTTAAGCTAAGGCCCAACCAAAACGACAGATGGAGCATCCCCCCTGAGAAGTAGAGGTAGGGATCCTCACTTGCAGTTATGGTATGGGTGTGGTAGAGAGGCAGGGACCCTGAAGACATCCTTCAAGTTCTAGAACCCAAATATGTTGACTGATGTGACTATTCCAACATTTATTTATGCCTGTTACATATTTTATTACGGTTGTTATCAGTGTCAAATTTATATCATGAAGTGGCTACACACCCCTTTTGTAAATAACCGCAGACTAAATTATGCAGTTAAGTGAAGTGCTTTACCTTTGTGCAGAGCTGGCTCTGGCCCTATAGGTGCCCTAGGCGCCCCCCTCCACCGGCGCCCCCCCCCCATCCCCCTAGACAGGCGGCGCCCCTAGCATTTGCCTACTCTGCCTAATGGCAGAGCCGGTACTGCCTTTGTGACTTCTAATTTTAAACACAGGGGAATCACACAGGTTCAACATTTGAACAATTAAAATACTTCTTAGTTAGAATTTATATACGGTATATATTTTTGTCACTGTTCCTCAACCTGCAGTTGGGTCACCCCTACCCTGGAGTAAGCTGAACTTGGGGCAAGCAATAATTTAAACATACAGGTGTTATTGTCGTCATAAGAAATTACGTTTTTCTTATCTTTTCTTTTCTTTTTTAAAATATTTAATGTTTGCTCACTTAACTGGAGACTTCATCAAAAGGGGAATTGGTTACTTATGTATGGGTTACTTGTAACCCATAGCAACCAATCAGCAGTTAGCATTTACTGGTATAGGGGAGAAAGAATAATGAAATCCAACATCTAATTGGTTGCTACAATTGCCATGGCTTATGTGTTTATTTTCAGCCCAATAATTCATTCTTTCATGGAACTGGTCATGCACGCAGTCGCCCTGAAAGAAATATGATCCACTGACTGAAATGCAGCAGAGCTTGGAGCTCTACAGTCCGTGACTCCAGTTTTCTGTCAGACTGACGGATACCGATTTGGTTTCGCATGAAGATAAAATGGTGGCTTCAAAGGGCACAAAAAACCCCCCCATAAAACATCAAAAACTAAAAACAAAAAGAATAATACAGTCTATTTTGATCTTGGATAATAGCATTAAATTTAAAAAAAAATTCTATTTGTGTTTGCTTACAAATGGCTGTAATTTTATAAAGGTCTGATCAGTAAAGCTAAACAGCCTACACCAGCTTTCTTGGGAACTCTGTCTGTAAATCCAAACTCCATCTGTGCATGTGCTCTAGTTAATGTTTATGAATCAGTCATAGCAGGTGTGCATCAGTGTCTTCAAAATGGCTGCCTTTATGCATCAGTTGATGGGATTCTGATGTGTTAATGTACCGTTAGCATTACTTATCTTTAATTACTGTCATACTAAAGCCTGCAAAGCCTCATAGAGCTAGTTGTATCATTTGTAATAGGGATTCTTCTGAACATACAAAGGCTACTAACCTGGAATTAATTTAAAGAACTAGTTGTAATAGGGATTCTTCTGAACATAC
>WMED01004337.1:293-20876 GCA_019650415.1 Pipa parva
GCCGAGACTGGAATACCTTTAAAGCGCTCGCTGATGTCCGCGTGCAGGTCATCAGCAATGCACATGATACCATTTGCAGGCAATTTCACTGTTTTATTGTATGACCCCCCACCAACTTAAAATATTAACTTAATAATTGGCAGTGAATTGTGAGCATGGGGGATATGTGAAAAAGCCATGCTGAGGGTAAGCGAAGTGGTACATGCAAAGTTTGCACTACTAAGGGCTGAATGAGAGCATGGCGACTGTGTCACTGGCACAGCAGCTTATTTTGGCAGCTTTGGGCTGGGTTCACACTAGCTGATTTTCAGATTAATTTTTTTTTTATATTAGGCTCATTATTGTCTTTGGTGAAAAACACAATGGCCTGTGTGGATTATCCCACAGGAAACAATGGATATTATTTTTCCAACTCAGCTGAAAATCTGCCAGTGTGAACACAGCCTTATTCTATTGTGTACTTTATAATATTTCCAACATGTGTGGGTAAATTCAGTCCCCAAACCCTCCAAACTAGGTTGAGTTCTCAAGGGTATATAAAAGTACAAATGAAAGTTTTAGGGGATTATTCTCTAAAGTCCAAAATGTCGCATAAAGGTGTGAATTCGCCAGCTAAATTACAATGAGAATACTGTCACAGTCGTGACTTTACTATGCAATATTGTAGCAGCCACAAGTTTAAAAATTGTCGCAGTCGCAACATTATAATGGAGAATAACCTCCTTAGAGACACAGCCCAATTACTCACATCCTAGTTTTTGCCAAGAACATCCTCCAACAAAGTAGATATTTTCCTAAGGTGTAAATTGTCAGCTATCTAGGTGTACCAGATTTGTTAACGTGGACTCTATTATCTAGATGCAAACCCTTGTAGGAATCCGTAGTTACTGCCAATTTCCTAAAAAACCTAAAACAGAGACACATCGACATTTATTTGAAAAATCAACATGAAAACTGAGTATGAGGAAGCATTGAAATTTCATCTGAAAATCTTAGTGTTGCAGCTAAAGTAGTAGTCCACAAGAGGGAATGTACAAGGAAACCTCCAGCTACAGTACACACCTTCTGCTATCTAGACATGCCAGGTTTTTTTGTAGTTGATCAAGATTGCTGAACACAATTAACAAAGATTGCCGCAGCAACCAAGCTGTTCTTGCCCACTGGATACAAGCAACACCCCCCAATAGAAACAGTACACAGTCAAATAAAATTCCTATTCAGTATGGATTGATTAATCCATGATTTCAGTGGAAGAAAAAAGTAAAGAGCTTCTGCCTCGTTTGGAACATTTGAATCCTCATCCCTACCCAGAACAACACAGCTTCAAATAAAATCACAATTCCAATATACCTCATGGTACTGTAACCAAATAGTACTAGGTTCTTCATAAAATACACACTAACCGGTACTTACACCTCATCACTTTCCCCATGGGTGCGACAGCCACTCTATTCTACCTATCTAGGCTTGATCATATAGTTATCATGCGTACACTATTATATACCATGTATAATGTGATGAATTCTACAACAAATGTTATACGGTAATTCACCTTTATGTTCTGTTGATACTGAATATATACGTTAAAACATTTGCTTTGTTTGTTCGTTGTCGCAATAAAATAAATATAAAAAAAAAAAAAAGATTGCTGAACAGAAACCCTTGAGAACATCAGTGGTTTTTAACAGTCTCCTTATAAAATAATCTAAATAAATATATTTTATTGAAAGTTCACAGATATTTTCCAAATGTGACCAAAAGAAAAATCAAATATATCAAATCAAATATATGGAATTTTGATTGCAAACATACCTTATGGAGATCAGTAGTTTCTGACAGTTTCCTGAAACAAATCAACATTACAAATAAAAAAACAAAGAAGGAATGTCTCCTGAACTGAATGATATTCAGTATGTATGCATACTTGTAAGGGTACACTTGGCAAATACAACATATTGGAGAGAGTGCACAATTCTACTTGTAGCTGAAACAGCCCAGAATGTTAAAAGATATATGAAAATGTGACTTTTTTTTAGCAATTAAAAAAAAAAAAATCAGATAACTGATAGAGTCATCACCATCTCACTATCTATTGATAGTGGTTGTGCAATGGTGACGTCATTGCCCAAGGTCAGCCAGCAGGTACTGGCCTGGAGGCAACTACGAGGAGAGGGCAAGGGACCCAAGAATTGTCCCCCTCCGACTGCAAGGGGCCCCCACAGCACTGCACAGCACTTCTGCAAAGTTACAAAGCACTATTCTCTGTGCCAAAGCTCTATTCTTCTCAAGTGCTTCGTAACTCTACAGAAGAGCACTTTGGCAATTGCCCAGTTTGCTTTGCACCTAACGCCAGCCCTGACAGGGACCTAGGACTGCTGCCAAGGGATCCAGGACTGCAAGACAGGACTCGAAAAATGAGACTGACCTGTGAAATCTGGAAACTTGGGAGGTCTGCAGTGAAGTAAATTGCAACCATATAATCACAAAGATATGTCAAGCAGGCAGTGACTGAAACAAGACAATGGAAGTCCCTGTCCCATAGTGCTTACAATCTAAATGTTTCTGCTGCAGAAAGAACAAAACATTTCTTGTTAACATTTTGCGAGTGTCAAAATCAAGGCAAACAACGAAAGAGCATTGCCTCCTGAATAGCATGATACTCAATATCTATGAATATTTGTAAGAGTAGGATCATCCCAAAGTAGAGAGAGCACACAAGGGTACTTCAAAATAAAATATTGGTTACTGCATTCAAAGTATCTTTCTTGTGGATTTTTAGCCAAAACATTTTCATACCAATAAAATACTTTCATTCTTAAGTCCCTGACATCCATTTGTTAATTAAAGGAGTACTACTGTTATAAATCAAACATACTTGGTAGGTTTAGCAGTAGTACAATAAGTGCACCGCTGCCCGATCAGATTTCATCTCACAATCCACAGCCCAGGATTCTGAGATGAAAACTGCCGGCTGCAGCTCTCTTCCGTCCCCTGCTGTATGTGATGTGTAACGTCACAAAGTACCCGCCCCCCTGGTGGCTTCACTGAACTGGTCATAAAATGTATGCGCAGATCATATTTTTTTCATTTTGCATGTGTGCTTTATGGCCAGTTCTGAAAACTGAGCCAGGGGGGCAGAAGAGAACTGCAGCCGGCAGTTTTCATCTCCTGATTCTGGGCTTTAGATTGTGAGATGAAAGCTGATAGAGTAACAGTACAATTATTTTACTGCTGCTAAACCAGTCAGGTAAGTTTGGTTTATAACAATAGTTCTCCTTTAAACTATACCACTCTGTCCCCAAATCTCATCCCAAATCACTATGAATGTTCACTCCAGCAGGTAACCTATGCTTTTCTGCATTTTAGGAAGGTCTGCTGTTTCTTCTAGCGTGGCGTGGCACCTCAAAGGTAATTTCCCAGTCACTGCAGCATCCGCCACAACCCCTTTACACTTCAGCACAAAGATCAGCTACAGATTGTCTTACAAGTCACTATCTGCAGTATACAAAAAATGAATTCCAGTGTTAACAGCTAGGGGCGAAATTTATTAAAATCGTAAATATTACCAAAATCGCGATATGGAACAATTTTTACCGATATCGGTATCGCAGTTTTGATGATATCAAGATATCGAATTTTCCAGAGATATCATGGATGCTTGCCATGGCAATATCGATATTGCGATATCGGTAAATGTTGTTCTATATCGCAATGTACAATTTTAATAAATTTCGCCCATGCTATCTCCTCCCTTTTAATCCAAACATGCTGCAGTACCAACCATAAATCAGTACAGATGCATACTACAGTTTGCAAGTTTTTAAGCAAAAATGGAAAAAAGTAGGACACAACCAAAAATAAGGGAATAACCCAATTTATTGCATTGTGTGAATTAAATAACACCACAATGTTTGGGGAAATGACCAACCTCCTTCCTGGGGGTGAGTTGTCCACCCTTGCATTTGCTGCAGTACTAAATAGTTAACATTTAACATGCATCTCAATTAATGACTAATTAACACAGCAGCATGAGGATTTTATATGTGTACTGTTGGGCGAACTTAGTTACTTTTAGAACTAGCTGTTAAACTAACAACTAATGAGCTCAAAAAGCTGTAACATGAATTTTTAGATGGAAAGTTCGGTACTAGCAATCATGCATGTCTATGGAACCGTATACATGGCAATAATGTAAAAAAAATACACGCGTAAACAACATATTGGAATGAATATAATATAATAGCTTCCTGGGCTACACTATAACATAACCGAATTCCCAGCATGACACTGAAGTTGGTTTCTTATTCGTCTGGTTTCTTATTCGTCTGCCAATTCTTATAATAAATAATGCATTATAATACTAGCTCAATGATCTTTGCTATCTATATGATATAACGTTTTAATGCTCAGGCCTTGTACTATGTAATGCTGCTAAAATTCATCCTGGCACAGAAGAAGTATGGGCACAAAACTGGCACAAAGGCTAGCAAGTGTGCCAACCTTTTAGGGCACAGAACAGTTTTGGGCCACTGATTTTAGCCTCCATAATGAAAGAGTAAGGTGTCATGTAAAAATTACAAATTATGCTATGGGCATAAAAACTGGCATTAATAAGGGCACCAATATAGTTTTCAACATGTGAAGATAAAATACTAATAAACTTTTTTTTTTATAGTTCTGGACTACTTATTATAAACTTTAAAATTATAACTATACAACTCAAACATATAATATTTTTTATCATTACCTTATTTAATTGGCATGTTGGGCATAAAATGTGGCACAGGACCAATTTTCATTATTTACATGAATAAAACTTGTTGGTTAATGGTCTTGGGCCACTCAAATCTAACTTCTAATATACTCACATGGATCCACTACATAATATATTACCAAAATTAGCCTGGCATCTTCATAATTGAATAATGGCCCAAGACCATTAACCCTTTGTAATACCCCAGTTACTGTGCCAGCTTTGATGCCAGTATAGACACCCAGAATGGTCTTGGGCCAGGCTAATTATGGTGATATGTTATGTAGAGGATGTGTATAAGTGAATGTGAAATGAAATCTGAGTGGCCCAAGACCATTAACCCTTTGCAAAACCCCAGTTACTTATTTAAATTGCTGAAAAACAGCAGTGTGCCAGCTTTGTTGCTAGTATAGACACCAAGAATGGTCTTGGGCCAGGCTAATTATGGTGATTTGCTATGTAGGGAATGTGTATCAGTGTATGTGTAGTGAGATCTGAGTGGCCCAAGACTATTAACCCTTTGCAAAACCCCAGTTACTTATTCAAATTGCTGAAAAACAGCAGTATGCCATCTTTGATGCCAGTATAGATACCCAGATTGGTCTTGGGCCAGGCTAATTCTGGTGATATGTTATGCAGGAGATGTGTATGAATGTATGTGAAGAGATATTTGAATGGCCCAAGACCATTAACCCTTTGCAAAACCCCAGTTACTTATTCAAATTGTGCCATCTTTGATGCCAGTATAGACACCCAGAATGATCTTGGGCCAGGCTAATTTTGGTGATATGTTATGTAGTGGATCCATGTGAGTATATTAGAAGTGAGATTTGAGTGGCCCAAGACCATTAACCCTTTGCAAAACCCCAGATACTTATTCACATTGCTGAAAAACAGCACTATGCCAGTTTTGATGCCAGTATAGACACCCAGAATGGTTTTCGGCCAGGATAATTTTGGTGATATGTTATGCAGGGGAAGTATGTGAGTGTATGTGAGGTGAAATCTGAGTGGCCCAAGACCATTAACTCTTTTAAAAACAAGCGTTATTCATGTTAATAACTACAACAGGTTCTGTGCCACATTTTATGCCCAACATGCCCATTAAATAAAGTAATCACAAAAAATGTTATATGTTTGTGTTCTGTAGTTATAATTTTAAAGTTTATTATGAATTTTCAAGAACTATAAAAAACAAATTTATTAGTTTTTTATCTTCATATGTTGAAAACTATATCGGTGCCCTTATTAGTGCCAGTTTTTATGCCCATTTCATTCTTGGGCCAGGCTAAAACTAGATATAATTTTTACATGGCACCTTACTCTTTCATTATGGAGGCTAAAATCACTGGCCCAAAACTGTTCCGTGCCCAAAAAGGTTGGCACACTTGCTAGCCTTTGTGCCAGTTTTGTGCCCATACTGCTTCTGTGCCAGGATGAATTTTTGAAGCATTACATAGTGCAAGGCCTGAGCATTAAAATGATATATCATATAGATAGCAAAGATCATTTAGCTAGTATTATAATGTATTATTTTATTAGAACCAACTGCTGAATAAGAAACCAGCTTCAGTGTGGTATTCCCAGCCCAGCCCTAATCAATGCATCTACCTATTAGCAGAGGCTCTGAACATTCGTCATCCAGCTGAGCTTGCTGATTGGCTGAGACGCGCCTCCCAGAGCAGCACAATTTGCTGTGGGTGAGACTTCCTTTCAGTGAGCCGGGCTGCTGGAGAATCTGTTTGTGTCCGGGAGGAAGACCAATGCCCAGTCGCTGACCTCTGGAGTGGCCGCAGACCATCTGCAGCGGAAGGGACTGTGATGGTGAGAACTCTGGCATGTTTCATGCGGCTGCACTAAATCCCTTGTGCGGGATGTCCTAGGCTTGGGCTCTGTAATGCTATGGGGGGGGGGGGGACTTACCAATCACAGCTGAAAATATTTGGGCTTCCAGTATTTCCCAGTAATAATGCGATCAATTCCAGTCGCCTGGCCTGAGTGAAAGGTTATGTGAAAGTTTTCACTAAATACTTCAAAAGTGTTATGCTGCTTAGGTGGGTGGAGGATGCTGGGATTTGTAGTAGAGCCACATATTTTCTACCTGGGCTCTTTGTTGTTCTGAAACTGACATTTATGTATTGGTCAGTCTGTAAGCAAAGTCAATCTGCTTTGTGTGTGTCTTTAGTTGTCAGTCACAATGTCCCCTTTATTCCCCCCCCCCTTCCCAGCCAACTCATCATTTGCTTTTCTTTGTGGAAGTGAAAAAGTGAAGTACAGTATTCTGCTTTATTTCTGTATAGTGTGTCATGCCCCCACTGTGACTAAATCAACAGGCATGCTGGCGTATACATTGCCCATCTACTGTATATAACATTTTCATGTCCTGCTAAATACAAACTTGTTTTTTGCTGTAACTGTGAAATGCAGAAGTGGCGGGCACGTTTTCAGTTTGTCATAGGGGAAACATAATACTAAAGGGATGTTTTCACCGTTCTTTATTTCACAATGGGTATATACTTTAAAGCAGCGGTTCTCAACCTTTTTCGCCGGCGACCCCATGTGCTGACGTCACCACGCCGAGACGTGATGACCCCGCAGGAACCCTTATAAGAAGGGTTCCTGCTGGCACTTCCGGGTACCGGAGCGGTTCTCGACCTCAGTGGGACGGCCTCGCGACCCACAGGTTGAGAACCGCTGCTTTAAAGAGTCTCCTAAATGGAGTTTAGTGTTACTGTTTTGTCAGAGAAGCTGCAAAACAAAAAGTGTTAAGGGGGGGCTGGATTAAGGAAACAGTAACACCAGAAAAAGAATAAATATAAAGATGAAAAAAATATTTCAAAGTCATACATAGTAGTGGTAAAAATGCCTGATCTCTGGAGCTGAATTCCTGATTTTTATTATTTTGAGTTTGGGGCTTATTAATTAAAGTCTGAATTTACCTGGTGAATTCACCCAGTGAAGGGCAGCGCCCTCATCCTCACCATGCCCTGCTCACTTTATTAAGTGAATAATACATCTATTTATATGTCACTTTGTCCCTAGTTTATCTCTGAATGCCTTATGCCACACCAGAACACTGCCATCAACCCCCCTTTCGCCAGTCTGATGTGTAGATCTGTTTACTAAACAACCCCCTGCCCAGTCTTATTCATCAAGTGCCCCAGAAATCCTAATTTTGCTTCAGTCAGCAGAAAGAGGGACAACGTAAATAAAAATCAGGAATTCAGCTTTAAAGATGAAATTTTTTAACAAGTACTGCATAGACAGAACTACCATATCAATCTAAATAGCAACTTGTCTGGTGTTAATGGTCCTTTAAGCCTTGAAGTCAAACACCAAAACCCAAACTTAAAGTGCGTACAAATCACTAATACTAATTTAAGTTGTACTAATGAAATAAACATTTTTTGTAAATATATGTATTTAAAAAATATACCTTTAAACAGCATTTCTCTCTGTCATCTTCCCAGGCAACCTGCCTTTTCTTTCCAGGGTTGAGTGATAACAATTGACATTATAGCTCCTCCAATCAGGTTGTGATTTAAGGGATCTGATTGAAAGAGCTAGAATGTCAATCATTATTTAGCCCCACCCACCCGGAACTTGAGAAAGAAAAGACAGGCTGACTGGGAAAGTGACAGAGGGAAACACTCTATAAACTTACATTTTTTTTTAATACATTAATATTTACAAAATCATTTATTTCATTAGTAGAACCTAATTTAGTATTAGTTTTGAAGTGACAGGTGCACTTTAAGTTTTAATCAATATGTTTGGAGAATAAAGGGTAAAGTCAGTCCTTTTAATTGTTTACGAGAAAAATCTGTAGGAAAGCGCACACACGCACAAAAAAATGCCAATAATGTCTTATCAGTGAATCCAAAAAATAGAAACAGGAAACCATAAAGTAACCAACACTCACTGTGTCTGAGAAAAAATATATAATAGGAGCGGTACGCAAAACACCCAATAGTGCGGTAGGTGTAAAAAAAAAACATATAAACGCCTGTAGACGGGGACGCTCACCAGAAACAAGATCTTTAAAGTTGCATTGTAAGTAAAACTTATTCACACTTCAGGATCCACGACAGGAAACCAAATTGGTAGAAGGGAACTAATTCAACATGCAGAGTTGTGGTGTAAAACCCTTATAGGTAAATATTAAGCAGAACACGCATATAGTGCAAAAATGTGTGTTCAGTTTAATTAGAAATAGTAAACACAGATACTCACAAACATATCTGGTAAAAAATCATGTAGTATAGTAAGAATAAAAGTCTCAACGCGCTTCACCGGCATTTGCAGTATCCAGCTTACTCAGGAACCGATAAAGCACGTTCTTAGTTGTATACAATGCTGAAGTCCAGAGAGCAGGCTTAAACAGCAAAAAAAGTTCCCCAGCTTTGTCATTGTAGTAAAGAGTGTGTATGTGGTCTTTCACAATACTGAGTTTTGTGAGTCTTTTGGACAGGCTTAGGCCCCGTTCACACTAACGTAATTGTGCTAGCATATTTTAGGAAACTGCCTCCCGAAAATACGTCTGCAAATTCAGGCTAGCGTATATTCTAGAGGCTCTTTCCTATTGTACTTACCCGATGAAGTGTGAATGCTCCCTTGGTGTTCGTGGCTCCTCCTATCTGGCCACAATTTGTGCATGGCATATATACACTGGCAAAAAATGCGACTGCCAGTGTTCCGTACCCAGCATTTGCATGTCATACACTAGTGTGGCCAGAACAAGGTAAGTACATAGGTTTACATGGCTCTTTTTTTGTTTTTATGCGAGGCGTATATATGGTGCGTATGAAAACTCCAGTGTGAACCTAGCCTTAATTGGTTCTACTACTTGCATGATGTACTGTATGTAATTTACATTCCACATGTTCACATTAACTGATCTACCGGTAACTTACAATGATAAATCTGTAGCATGCTGCAACTTCTAGTCTGCCCAACACATCCTTATGGACTCACTGAAGAATATAGATGACAATCTGACATTAAGAATTTAGTAAGATTGCATTTGACATAATTTTCTAGAAAATTGCATTTACAGTATATTGCAATAAAATAGCACTAGATGCACTATTTCTGGGATCCAGTCAACCTTGCAAAATGATTGAAATCAGCTGGTCCTATCAGTGAGATGAACAACTTGGTCAGTATATGTAAGGTCTGCTTGCATTAACAATAATTCAATGGCAATGAAAATTTTAATCCTATAAAGGCATCAGACATCTTTTTCCATGTGGGTCACCGAGATACGAATGGATTATCTATCTGTAGATAGTCTATTTGTGGCAATGGGTAAGGTGAGTTTCAGAATGAGGATTACAAGATTAAAGCCACGCTAGTGATCTGTATCGCCGGAATAAGATAAGTAGTCACCACTAGCAGTTGTTTCCTGTTCTAGTTTATATGGATTTTTTTCCTAAAATTACATTAGGCAATACAGCCTCCATTATTACCATACATTGATAATGCACATGGCATTTTATTACCCAATCATTTTTGTAAACATGTAAGGGGCTTTGCTAATAATAATAAAAAAAAAAAATATCTGCATGTGTTTATATACAGTGGAGGAAATAATTATTTGATCTCTTGCTGATTTTGCTGAAGTTTGCCCACTGACAAAGACATGAACAATTTATAATTTTAAGGGTAGGTTAATTTTAACATTGAGATATATAAAATCCAGAAAAACACATTTTATAAATTATATAAATGTATTTGCATTTTGCAGTGAGAAATAAGTATGTGATCCCTCTGGCTGGCAAACAAGACTTAGAATTTGGTGGCAAAATCCTTGTTGGTAAGCACAGCAGTCTGAAATTTTTTGTAGTTGATGATGAGGTTTGTGCACAAGTCGGGAGGAATTTTGGTTCACTCCTCTTTGCAGTTCGTCTCTAAATCATTAAGATTTTGAGGCTGTTGCTTGGCAACTCGGAGCTTCAACTCCCTCCATAAGTTTTCTATGGGATTAAAGTCTGGAGACTGGTCAGGCCACTCCATGACTTTAATGTGCTTCTTTTTCAGCCACTCCTTTGTTGCCTTGGTTGCATGTTTTGGGTCATTATCTTGCTGGAATACCCAGCCACGACCCATTTTTAATGTCCTGATGGAGGGAAGGAGGTTGTCACTCAGGATACATGGCTCCATATATTCTTCCATTAATGCCATGAAGTAGTCCTACACCCTTAGCAGAGAAACACCCGCAAAACTTAATTTTTCTACTTCCATATTTTGACAGTGGGGATGGTGTTCTTTGGCTCATAGGCAGCATTTCTCTTCCTCCAAACATGGCAAGTTGAATTAATGCCAAAAAGGTCAATTTTTGTCTCATCTGACCACAGAACCTTCTCCCAATCACTCACAGAATCATCCAGGTGTTCATTGGCAATCTTCAGACGGGCCTGCGCATGTGCAATCTTGAGCAGGGAGACCTTGCGGGCACTGCAGGATTTTAAACCATTATGGTGTAATGTGTTGCCAATGGTTTTCTTGGTGACTGTGGTCCCAGTTGCCTTGAGATCATTAACATGTTCCCCCCCATGTAGTTTTAGGCTGATCTCTCACCTTCCTCATGATCATGGATACTCCACAATGTGAGATTTTGCATGATAGATCGATGTCTATTGACAGTCATTTTGTATTTCTTCCATTTTCTTACTATTGTACCAACAGTTGTCTCTTTCTCACCCAGCTTCTTACTCAGGGGTCGGCAACCTTTTGGGCTGAGAGAGCCATATATGTGCAGCTCTGCTCAGCCCTTTAGAATGTGACGTCACATATATGATGTCAGCGGTTCCAGATTGGCTAGCAACCCAGAAGCTGGTGACGTCAGTGGCTCTGGATTGGCTAGCAACTAGGAAGCGCTGAGAAAGCTCTCTCTCTACAGTGCTTGCCGGTGAATAGCCAGCAGACTGTAACGAGCGATGCTTGCATGTGAGCACTGCTCATTACAGTCAAGGAGCCAGATGCGGCCATCAAAAGAGCCACATAGGGCGCAAGAGCCATAGGTTGCCAACCCCTGTTCTCACTTATGATTTTGTAGCCCATTCCAGCTTTTTTCAGGTCTATGATCTTGCCTCTGACATCCTTAGAAAGCTCTTTGGTCTTGTTCATGTTGTAGAGGTTAGAGTCTGACTGATTAATTAATTGAGTCTGTGGACAGGAGTCTTTTATAAAGGTGACTATTGAAGACAACTGTCTTTAATGCAGGTATTGAGTTGATTAGGAGCGTCTAACTGCTCTGTAGGAGTCAGAACTCTTAATGGTTGGTAGGGGATCAAATACTTATTTCTCACTGAAAAATGCAAATAAATTTATATAATTTATACAATGTGTTTCTCTGGGCTTTATTTTGGATGTTCTATCTCTCAATGTTAAAATTAACCTACCCTTAACATTATTAACTGTTCAGGTCTTTGTCGGTGGGCAAACTTACAAAATCAGCAAAGGATCAAATAATTATTTCCTCCAATGTGTGTATGTGTATGTGTGTGTGTGTGTGTGTGTATATATATATATATATATATATATATATATATATTATACACTCACACATGTAATTTGGCTGACAAAACTTACATTTTTATATATATATAATGTGTGAGTTTTGTCAGCTAAATCATGGTTTTACTTACTTGTCCTTTTTATAGGAACTTGTCTCTCCCAGGCTGCATTCCACTCCATTAACTAGGCATACATGACCTCTTTCTTTTAACTGGATCAAGCACACAACATGTGAGTATAATAAACATTTCACTCTTTACATGAACTGAATGCAGAAAGCTTGGCCTATTACCTGATCTTCGCTGGCACCTAAGTATTTTAACTTTCAGCACAGTTTATATATATGTCACAGAAGTAATGAAAGCATATGAATAACAGGGTTTCCAAAGAAGAACAAAAATCACTGCAGATTTTAACATCTTAAATTACCCTTGAGCATAAGAATTTATTTATCCAAAAGAGCTAATCCATGGCCATCTATTTAATGATTACCTACAACTCCCCACATTATCTGAAAGCTATTGGATGATGCCTTTCTCTGTATCTCTTCTGTAAGGTTTTCACAGAGCACATAATCTTTAAAGAAGAACTAAAGCTGAAAAAAAAAAGACATAGTAAAAACTTAAGTTGAACCGTTGCTGTCATAGCTTCATCTGTACTGTAATTTATTTTCCCCGAGGCAGACTTCAAAGCACAAACAGGAGCCAGCGAGCTCTGCCAATGTATAGAAAAGTACTCGCACATCATCCTGCTCATTGCGGGGAGCATTTTCATTGACTCCACAATTAACGTGATTAAGTTGAAACCCTTTTGCAACGCTGATTCAATAACCGTGCGGAGCTTCATGCTGGCTCCTGTGTCAGCGGAAGTGCTGTGATGTCTGCCTTGGTGAAGTGAAATTACAGTACAGATGAAGTTGTGACTGCAATGTTTCAACTTAGCGTTGCAGTCACTAAGTCACTTAGTATTGTCTTTAACCTGATGAAGGAAGGAGAATAAACCTTCCTTCTGTTTATTTAAAAGGCTTGTTAGTCCAATAAAAAAGGTATCACCAAATACTGCTATACTTTTATATATAACTTTAATGAAACTTTTCTTTTACACCAGTGTCTTTAATGGTGGCATTAAACAGTGGTTTACTCATTTAGGGGAATGTAACAATGAGAAAGGGTTGAGTGAGGTCTAGTAAATATAGCAATCAATCAACATTTAGCATTTGGTGGTCTAATGTGATAATGGATAACAATCCAATAAAGGTTTAGCGCCTAACTAAATCTTCTAATAATATTAACAAGTGTTTTAGAGTGATAAAAATTTAATAATAACACAGAAATAAATAAAAAAATAAATACTCAGTCCAGTGAAGGAATTTCAACACAAGAATAAATCAATAAAAATGCTCAATCCAATAGTCCACAATATTCCAGTAATAATGGTGTGTGACTAAGAACTAAAAAGTCATTCCATAACCTGTAAAATGAAGGAAGTGATCCTCCTGCATGCAGTCCTCCAAGGCAAATCTGACCGACTGCCTCAGTTAGTGGGAGTGGACGAAGATCGTATATATACGAGATGAGGATGCGCTGGAGGTGTTGAATAAAAGCAAAAGAGAAAACACCCTAGCGTAATATTGTTTGAACTGAAACAAATAAAATTGTGATAAACACACAATGGTGTACAATTGGTTGTGTTAATATTGATCAAATAACACAGTGCTGGGGAAAGTGAGGTGATGAGATTGGAAATTGTAATGACACCAATCAAAGATGTACAATTAAGGTGTAATTTGTTATTTCTCTTTTGTTTTTATTCAACACCTCCAGCGCATCCTCATCTCGTGTATATATACTATCTTCATCCACTCCCACTAACTGGTGATCTAATGTAACTGGAAAGGTGACAGCAAACATCTGGTTGCTATGGGTTATTAGAACTAACCGTTCATTCCTCTGGTTGATGCATTACTCCTATTGTTGTTAATTCATCTTCTTTAACCTTTAGCTGTAAGGCTGCTGAACTTCAGTTCCCACCATGCAAATGAATAACTGCTGTTTGTATAGCACAGCTATCTATACACAGTAAAGTGTTTTATAAGAGGCTTTCTTTAGATCTGGTTTGTTTTTCTAGAATTTTATCTGCACTAGAGCCATATGTTCAGAGAGTGTGGAATATAAGCACAGGGAAACAAAATGTATAACTGAAATTCATGCCTGAGACAGGAATGCAACCAAATGCTGTTTTATATCTTGTATTTCTCAGTTGCATTTTCAGTTTAAGTGGAACTAAAGCTCTAAACCAATGACACTAGTGTCTCACTCACTCTGACTTGTGTGAATTTGGAATAAAAATGCATGTGTTTAATACACTACGTTTTATTGCAAGTTAGATTAGTTAAAAAAAAAAATTGGTAACAGAAACTATCAAAACTGAGCTTGTTTAGTCTAGAAAAAAGAAGATTAAGGGGTGACCTAATAACTATGTATAAATATATTAGAGGTCAGTACAAAGATCTGTCCCACAATCTATTTATACCAAGAACTGTAAGTATAACAAAGGGGGCATCCTCTATGTTTAGAGGAAAGAAAGTTTCTGCATCTACATAGAAGGGGATTTTTTACTGTGAGGTTATGGAACTCTCTGCCTGAAGAAATTATGGTTAATTCCATTAAAGAGTTCAAAACTGGTTTTGATGCTTTCCTTCAGTGTAAGAACATTATAAGTTATGGGTAATAGATAACTGAAGGTGGGATCTTGATCCAGGGAATTATTCTGATTGCCATATTTGGAGTCGGGAAGGAATTTTTTCCCTAATATGAGGATAATTGGCTCTTGCCTCATGGGTTTTTTGCCTTCCTCTGGATCAACATTGCAGGAAAATAGGCTGATTTGGATGGACTTGTGTCTTTTTTCAGCCTTATAAACTATGTTACTATTCTGAGCACTTCTCATCTGATTCCCATGTGTTTTTAAGTTTATAGTAAGTAATGAATGGGAATGAGACTGAAGGACCAGTTAAGTGTAACGGCAGAAATATGCAGTGTGTCAAAAAATAACGGCAAGGATCATAAAACATTGTAGATGTGTAGAATGACTGAATAAACTACAGCAATGTGTTTGAGAAGTAGTGTGGACCTTTAATTGATGCAGTGGTTACAGAATGACAGAAGGCTTCGCCATCACATTAATGAAATATGTGCAGAAGTGTGTTACAATACATACAGATCTCAGCTGACTTTGATCATTACTGAACTTTGCTTAGCCTATAGAGTACTCTCTCTCCAATGTTATCTCCAAGTGTAAGTTGCTGATTCATTAAAGAGTGAATTCTCGACAATTCCACTGTAATGTTGCAATTCTGTGTATTCATGAAACTGCGTATTGTCTCAGTGATGTTGTAAAGTAAAGTTGGTCCAAAGGAATGGAGTACACCTGATTAAATGGAAAATGGTGGTTGGGAACACCAGCCTGTGTATGGCTTTCAAAGTAACTGTCACTGCCCCTCACAGATTTTACCCTTCCCCCAATATGCCACACACAGGAGGCTTCCCAACCACTGCTCTCTATTTATTCAGGTATCTCCATACCTTTGGGCTGCCCTGTTCTTTCTTTGCATAGTCTAGTGAATAGGAGCAGTGGTGTATTGTAGTGAATTTGATCCTAACAGTGACATTTATTAAACTAGGAAAGACTGCTCTGGGTCTTTCCAAGTTTACCGAGTGAAGTCTCGCATTGTTCTTGAAAGATTTGTTTGGAGGTTTTGAGATTATTTCGATCTATTTTTTTTGTTGTTGTTAATTTTCAAAGGAAAGGTAGCCTTACTTTACATTAGTCACATGGCTACCTTTCCGTCGTAAAAATTAAATAAAAATTCACCCATTAAATAAGTGTATTGTCACAAGGTGATGCCATCCTTGCACAAAACATCATAATAGCAATATGCATGTATTAATATAATAAAGGACAAGGCTGCCAATATTGTTGCCATTGGTTAGTGGTGCATTCGCTAGTTGATTTTTACATTATTTTAAATGGTAGACAATTCCTAGTTCATTTTGGAACTTTGTTGCGAGATTTTCTAAATGTTTTGTTCAAAATGAAGCCAGAATAGTTACAGGAACCCTGTTGGAAGCCCCCCTAAGGCCAGGTTCAGACTGGTGTAAATACGCCGGCGTATTTTAGAAAAAGTGTGTTCTGAAAATATGCTGGAAGATTCAGGACAGTGTATATTCAGGACGCACTTTTCTATTGTACTTACACCGATGCAGTGTGAACGCTCTCTCTCGGGCGTTCGCGGCTCCTCTCATCTGGCCGCATTCCTTGCACGCATATACCCATCGTATACACAACAGAAAGCCTGTGTGCACTTATCGCTAGTGTGGCTGGCACAGGTAAGTATCATAGGGATTCTCGGCACGCTTTTTTTTTTTCGAGCGCAGTGTCTATGCGATAGCACATTTACGCCAGTGTGAACCTGGCTTTATTCACTATTTCCCTCTGGAACATTCAAATTGGTAAATTCATGACTCTACGCATTGTACAAAGTTGTACTTCGTAGCATGATAAATAACCATATTGCTATCTTAAAGTGTTGGGTATTGCCACATAAATATGCGGTCAGCATAAAGTTGCCAATTGTGCATGCCGATGATAACAAGTACCAAGCAAGAAAACTCTTTTTGCGACACACACAAAGTAAACAGCCAGGGGAACCTCTGGGAATTCCTAGTAGTTTGTTTAGTGAGTCTTATGGTATAAACACTTCTCTAAATGTACTGTTTAACCTTTGCTTACAGTGATGGTTGCTAGTAGTACTAGTTTGTTTAGGATAGCTAGTGTGTATGACAGTATTACTGTTTTACATTGCACTACAATGACTGCAGATAATCACTATGGGATTATAGGAGCCACTCCATGTTCCCTTGCCAGTATTAATATTTGCTTAGCTCTGATGCCTTAATAATCATGCCTACAGTGAGACAGTGCAGTGGTTCATTTACAAGTGTTGTGTAATGTGGGTTTGGCATAGGATATGTTTAGCCTTTCAATTAATGGTTACAATAAAGCTCCTAAATATTGTCTTGTTATTTTGGGTGCATTGTTTCTGTTGTATGCTGTTTATATCTGTGATTTTCTTTTTAGTCGTTCCAGTTTATTCAGTCTTTCGTTTAAAGGATCATTAACACCAACCAAATAAAAATTCCCCTTTGGATTATCATGGCAGTTAATCAAATATGGTACTTGTAAAAATGTATCTTTGAAGTTAAATTCACAAGTTTAAACAAACTGTGTGCCTGAAAGCTCAATTTTTAAAGCTAAATTCTAAAAAAAAAAATATATATACTGAATATAAATGTAATTAATTTTTAGAAAAACAGAGCAAAATGAAGCTCCTGTCATTATCCTGTGTGGCCTGCTATGTATAGGTTGTCTAGTTCACTCCAGTTCTCCTGCTTGACACTGCAAGATTTAAAGGGTAACCATAAATGGAAGCGTTAGGCTTACTGACATCCTAAATGTAAATCAGCAAGTGCTAAAGTAAATGAGACCCATGTGCACTGCTTCATCTTATATACACGCAGATATTTTTATTTTTTTCATTTGGAAAAGGAAGACTTGGTTGGGAAACACAGATGCAGTAGTTTAGGACCACCCCCGCCATTCACACTAGCAAGTTACAAATACATATGTGTAAGCCGCATTCTGACTTTTTTGGGTGTCACGCATGCATTACACAACAGAAGGGAGGCGATCCTAAACTGCAGAGTCTCCACCTCCTAGATTATTGAATATCAGATGGCAAGTAGGGCATTGCGATGTGTGTTAGGCTTGGTTGGAATTTAAGATACCAGTTGGCCTAATGCTTTAGTTCCCCTTTAAGTATCCCTGTAATACTAGGATAGACAAGTAGGGTAGTAAAACCTTTTTTAAGTGGTACAGGTGTGTAGATGAATATGCAGTAAAGGTGATTGCATAAAACTATTTTATTGTTGTTAATCAGGATCTGAGGCATAAAAATGAAATATACTTGATATGAATTTATATGTAATCAAGAGAATGTATTAATGCGGTAAAACTTGCCCATATTTAGTGACTCATAGCGTTATATATCCGTATTGCACTTTTTAAACAAGGGTATATAATATATAGCACAGGGGATGGAGGCAGTTAGATACAGCAGTGCTGATAAATCAGTCACCCAAAACTCCAAAATAGAGTACACAAGAATGCGCAAGCAATATGTCGGCTAACAGTGTGCTGCAGTTCAAGTGCCTCCCTGTTAGGTTTTCTAGCAAAACAGCCCCCACAAAGTATATATTCTTTGAAAGTGCACATTTTCAGCTATTTAGTATATATTTCCAAATGTACAAAGCTTTAGGTATCTAGGTGTATCGTTTTGCAGTGCACACGGATGTCCGGATGTAAACCCTTGTTGAATCAGTGGTTTGTACTGGTCTCCTAAAAAAAAATGCTAAAAAAAAATGCAGGATCAAATCTACATTTCTCTGAAATGTCAAAGGGAATGAAACATTCAGAAATATGAATTGGCAGTATTTGAACAGAACAAAACCAAATATGCTCGGCTACCTGTAACGGATGAAGCAAAAATGTGTTGTTTCCTGTCGAGAAGCAACCAAAGTTTTTAAATGAAAAAGTTCCCACTTTGTAATTTTTCAGTCAAAACAACCCCTTATTTTTCAGACCTCCTTCCCAAAATAAAAAAATATTTTTATGGCATGCATGAAAATGCAGAATTCTGGAAGCAAACCTTGTGCAAATTGGTGTAGTTTTTTTTCTCGATTAAAATGAAATGTAAAGACAAAACCGCAAAGCTCAAGCTAAAAATCATTGAGCGATGTGAGTGATGTCTCCCAAACAGCACGGATGTGCACGGATACTTGTAAAGATATGGTTGCCAAACACGCCAGAGTATAGAGAATGCATAAGGGATTTCAGCTGGAAGTTCCACCTCAATTGCTCAACTTGTTTTTCTTTTCTCTAAGCCTTAACAGATGTAGCCCACCTCACAGTTTGACAACCACTGGAGCAAGTACATGCTTAATGCCCATACATGACTTGTTTTTAAACTTTTATCTCTCTTTATTTCCATGATATTTGGATGAATTCAGGCAATGCAAATCTTGCATTTGTGTAACTTACTGTTTTGCCTACTTGCGTGCAATGGATATTGTTTTGGGGTTCTTTCCTCTTCCTTGGATATTGTGATCATTTGTTTATTGTGACAGTGTACAGTTCATATTTATAGTTTTTAGTCATATTCCACTAGTTGCTTGCTTTTGTTTCCAATGGCAATGGATCTATAGTATTCCTTTAATGACAGAGCAAGGCAGTGCCTGTGTTGATGTGCAAGTGAAATATTTTCAGTAACTAGGGGAAAAACACTAGTATTTTATACAGATGAACCATCTTAAAGGGAATAGAGACCAAAGCCTTCCTTTCTACTGGGAACAAGAAAATAATGACAAATATGATGTATAGTCTTTTTTTTTTTTTTTTGTCTTTAACTTTCCTCTTGTGTTGGCTTTCTGTTACTATTTTTTATGTTAACTGGTCGCTTTTGACCCATGTTTTAAATCAGCCCTCAGATACCCTAAAAACAGTTATTTATCATCCAATTTGTTTCTTACCTCTTGGTTACCTTGTTAAGCTTCCTCATCCATGAAAGGATTGGTTTTAATATCTTGGTTGTGGCCCCCTGGGCCTTTCTTTTGAGAGCATACCCCTTATTTTCAATATAAAATTGTCAAATGAACCTCCTGATCCATGTCACCCGGACATGTCTGTCTGTCTGTCTTGTTTTTTTTTTTTAATCTTATATTATAAGATATATTATATTATAAGTTATATTATATAACAAGAGCATTTTATAATTTAGTAAAATTGTTTTTGTTTTTTTGTTTTGTTTAAAAAGAATTTCCTGACAAAGTCAAAAAGTTTTGATGCAATAAACAAATTTATTTAGTATTTTTATGCATTATTATTTTATGCAGCCAAGGCCGGGACAAGGTTTAATGTCACCCTAGGAGACAGTGCCAAAATGCACCTTCCTCCATTGTGCCCCATACAGTGCAGCAGAACCCACATATGGTGCACTACAGCACAGCAGACAAAGTGGTGTATGGTAGCATGTAGCTCTACAATTTTCTTTTCCACCCTTTTTCCATATTGTGGTGACCCAACATTCACTTTCCAGATACTGTGCTGTCACCCAACACCTCCTATTCCCAATTTTGCACTGCCTGCCCCACCACCCCCACCATTCCCCATACTGTACTGCCCCTCAACCCTCTCTC
>WMED01004338.1:0-20875 GCA_019650415.1 Pipa parva
TGTATAAGGGAACAAAAGAGCTGGAAATAAAAGAAGACATATTTGAGTGAACAGTAATGTAATGTGGGCTATAAATACCAAAAATAAAGCATTTACAGTGCTAAAAACCGAGAAGGCTGTATAGAAACACTACAAAGGTACAGAGTTCAAAATAAATTACATCAAAAACTAAATAGCAAATGAGGCCCCTATATCCAAAAAGGGGTTAAAGTGTGAGCCTGAAAACAATAGACCTGTAAGTCTAGCTTCTATTGTGGGTAAAATGTCTGAAGGCTTTCTAAGAGATGCTGTCCTGGAGTATCCCAATTCAAAGAAATGTGCAACTCCATATCAGCTTGGGTTTATGAGGGATCGATCCTGCCAAATAAACCTAATTAGCTTTTATAAGGAGGTGAGTTATAGACTAGAACAGGGGGAGTCACTAGATGTCATATACCTTGATTTTCACAATGCATTTGATACCGTGCCACATAAAAGGCTGGTACATGAAGTGAAGGATGCTTGGTTGGGAAAAAGTGTGTGTAAGTGGGTTAGTAACTGGCTCAGGATACAAAACAGAGGGTGGTTATTAAGTGTAAATACTCACATTGGGTTATTGTTAATAGTGGTTTACCCCAGAGGTCAGTTTTGGGCCCTCTTCTCTTCAATATATCTATAAATGACCTTGTTGAGAGAATGCATAGTAATTTTGCAGATGATACTTAACGGTTTAAAGTAGTTAATACAAAGGAGGAGAGTATTTTTTTACAGATGGATCCAGAAACATTGCAGGCTTGGGCAGAAAAGTGACAAATAAGGTTTAACATTGATAAATGTAAGGTTATGCGATGAGAAGGGAAAATGCAAGTCAAGATTATTTTCTAAACGGGAAAATACTAGGCAAAACAGACCAGGAAACGGATTTGGGAATTTTAGTTGACAATAAACTTAACTGTACCAACCAGTGTCAAGCAGCAGCTGCCCAAGCAAATAGGATCATGGGTTCCATCAAAAGCTGCATAGATGCACATGATGATAACATAATTATACCGCTTTACAAATCACTTGTCCAACCACACATGGAATATTGTTGCAGTTTTGGGCACTAGTGTACAAGAAAGATGTAGTTGAGCTTAAGTGGGTTCAAATGTGGGCTAAAGTAATAATCAATTCACAATCTCTGAATGCCAAGAATTGTAAGTAAAATAAGGGGGCATTGTCTGCGTTTAGAAGAAAGAAACTTTCTACACTATCATAGAAGAGAGTGCTTTACTGTACGAGCAGTGAGGTTATGGAACTCTCTTCCTGAGGAAGTTACCTGGTTGATTCCATTAAAAAGTTGGGGATTTTTGCCCCAATCCTGCAGTCATACTTCTGGAGGTCAGTCCAGGTTTTGTAAATCACCCCAGCTGCAGGCTAAAATCTGGTTAAAAGGCAGCTGGGAGAGCCAGTTGGGTGTGGTTGGAGTTGGAAGTCTGAAAAGTTGATTCTGTGGCTGAGGCTGAAAAATCCTTGTGAGAGAAACAGGGACTAGTGGCTAAAGACTCTGATAATACAACTTGGCTTTGCAACACTGTGAAACTCCAAGGAGGAAACCCAGGAGAATTGAAGGTACTCTGACTTTGCTAACCAAATCTTTATGGGGTGCAGTTACCCATTGTGTTTTGACCATAGACTTTTTACTCTGAAAGTCATGTTTTTCAAGTGACTTTTGTTTATCCAAAGAAAGGTTGTGGTTTAAGTTCCTTTTTTTACTGAAATAAACATTAACCACGAAAGAAACTCGCTGTTTGTGGTGTTTTAATCCTTAAAGGCTGCTCCAACACTTGAGTGATTCTATACAAGAGTTAAAATGGGTTTGCATGCTTTCCTAAGCTTTTAAACTATGTTACATTGTTAATTCAAAACAAATAAACTACAACCTGAAACCGCTGGGAAAATGTTTTTATTTTTCTTAGAGGGGGGATATGCCTGGTGAGCCAATAGCACATTTTGGACCAGGAGTCCATTCATGGAGAATTAAACTGCTGTATTATGCTCACGATCACTTAAACATAATAAACACCTCTGCTCACTAAGCCTTTGCAGAGAAGAAAACTTGGGTTGTCTTCTTATCAATATAATGCCTGGATATAATGTTGTAAACCCAGGCTATACATAAATGTACAATAGGGGGTAAATGCAACACAAACCCGAGCCAACAAATTGAAAGGAAGCAGCTTTAGAAGAAAGAGATAATTTTCTGACAATGATAAATGACTGGAAATCTTTTATTTAGACATTAAGGCCTTAGTTCACTCAGATAACTACATGTTATATTTTTTTTTTAAAAATTATAGAATAAATTTGTTTTGTTTCTCCCAGTGGAGATTTTTGATTATTTAATTACAGGGCTCATTGCCCCATCATTAAATTCAAAGAAGCAGATCTAATGCAAGCACTTAAATGTAATGTCACTCATTAGTCTCTAATGAAGAGAAGCATATTCTTTTTTCTTAAGAACAGCTGTAAAACAGTGTCCAAGCCATCCATAGCTGAAAGTGTACTGTGTACTCCAACTCAGAATCCAAGAAAGTGCCAGGCATGCTGGGAAAGATGGATGAAAATGTATTTGTTAAGTTCCAGACCTCTGTTTCTTTTTAGAACCACCAAGACAGTACATTGTATAAAGATTTCACCTGGAAAGCACCATATAACAAGATTATACATTTATAATCATTTATAATCATTGAGCCATACTGACGAGTATCTCTTTGGGCAAATTTTTAAAATGATGTTGAAGTCAAGGCTCCTACAATCAGTTTAAAGTGCACCTGTCACCTCCAAACTCTAAAATTTAGGTTCTACTAGGAAATAAATGTTTTTGTAAATATATATGTTATCTTCCCTGTCAGCCTGGCTTTTCTTTCCCAGGTCGGGTTGGGTGGAGCTAAATGATGATTGACATTATATCTCCTCCAATCAGATCGCTGATAGATTGTGATTTAATAGATCTGATTGGAGGAGCTATTATGTCAATTCTCATTTATCCCCACCCAACCCGACTCAGGGAAGATGACAGAGAGAAATGCTGTATAAAGGTACATTTTTTAAAATACATATATATAAACAAAAACATTTATTTTATTATTAGAACATAAATTAGTATTAGTTTTGAGGTGGCAGGTGCACTTTAATGTCAGACATGTCAAGTGTTGCCCTTGGAGGAATCTAAAATGTATTGTATATATGACAGATTATCAGGCAGTAAACAATCAGTAACAAAGTTCCAGACAGATCCCTTCATGTTAAAAGGGAAGGAAAATCAATTATTATGTTTAATATTACACAACTGACCTCAAAACAAACAGTTGTTTAATGTATTGTTAATATTTTCTTCTTTGCTATTACCTGCATCATTGCACAAGTAAATATTAAGTCTGTCACAATAGCAAATTTGCCAAGATGTATTGTGTTACATTCTCCAGTTTTACTTTGCCAGATTAAAGTGGAGAATTAGGGGGCTGATGGGAGGGCTCCTACTGTCCGACTGAAAACCTCACAATACACAAGAGACAACTACTGATACATTCACGTCTACGCTATCGGAATCCTCTGTTTAGTGAGGAGGGAGTAAAGAATTCACTTCAATAGACAAATTCTCACTTTGATGAATAAGCTCTCTATGCTTTCTGTGCCCAGGACAGTGGAGTCATTGGAGGTGGGAGGAGCACAAACCAGCTTTTGTACCTCCTTTTGAAAGTGATGCACTTTGAAGTGAATATCTTGAGAAGCATAATTCACAGGGGATGATTTAAACATGCACAGTGAGTCCTACAAATACACAAATATGTTGTCTGTGGTGTCCCATTAAAGAAATTGATATTTAGTTGCATTGAGGTGCACCCTAGATGTATTGTTACATTGACCAGTCAGCACAATAAGGCCAAACTTCAGAGTAACAATATCATTTATACCCGAAGACAAATGTGGAAAGATTACTTTGTTGTGTCCAGAATTCTTCTTTTGTCTGGTAGAAAGATGCTTGTGTATATCACACAATTTATACGTCACTATAAAGCAGGGGTCTGCAACCCATGGCTCTCAAGCCAGATGCGGCTCTTTTAATGGCTGTATCTGGCTCTTTGACTGTAATGAGCGGTGCTTACATGCAAGCACCGCTCGTTACAGTCTGCCGGCTAATTGCTGGCAAGTACTGTGGAGACAAAGCTCTCTCAGCGCTTCTGAGTTGCTAGCCTGTCCGGAGCCGCTGACATCACCTATGTGACATCACATATGATGCCAGCGGCTCCAGATTCAAAAGGGCTGAGCAGAGCCGCACGTATATGGCTCTCTCACCCAAAAAGGTTGCAGACCCCTGCTATAAAGGAATAAGGCAGGAATCTCCAAAGCATAAATAAATATCATTATGTGTAATAATTTGGATGCATGGATTTATTTTCATACGGAGATAAATTTGCTTTGTTAGTTCCTGCTCTGGTTGTTTACAAGCTGTTCATAGCCTCAACTTACATCAGAGTTGCTATCACACAGCCAAAACAGAGTAAAACTGTGATGACCAATGGTGCTCATGCACAAACATAAAAACTCAGTTGTCAAAAGATTGATTGCGCCGAATTATAACTGCAGGCCTCTGGGTTAAGTTTTAATCCCATTTTTACAAATTTTGTTTCTTATCATCCAATTTCATTTTTCTGTACCAAAATATCTTCTCACAGTGCTGTACACTACTGACAGGGAGATGTGAGAGTTCACTGTGTAGATGTAGAATGTCCATTCCTGCCTCAGGACAAGATCTGTCATATTGCACAACAAGATGCTAGATATGTGTGAAACTAACAGTTTATTCCTTGCTCACAGTGAGAAAGGCCTCAGTTACAAAGAAATAACTGTTAGTTAAAGTCTAGAGGTTACAATAGGGATTTATTTAAAACTCTTCTCAATAATAAAGCCAAGCTGTTCCTTAAAAAATGCTGAACAGTAACGCTGACACATTGTGATTGTTCTTGCGGCAACGTTTCACAAGGACGTTAAAGAAACTGACACTGTTGGGCTAATTCATTTGTCACGTAAAGGTGCAAATTGTTTTCTATTTTCCACTTCTACAGCTTTTCTTATTTACTAAAGATTGTTGTTTTTTGTAATGTGGCGAATACTAGACCAGTTCGATATCTTACCACAGATGTAAAGTTTTGGAGCTCCTGTTAACACTTGCTGGCATGTCAGGCATTCATCATACATTAAAGTGGGAATCTGCCAATGCATATTGTAGTAAATTCACTGACTAGACAAATAGACAAATAGGAAAATTAAGGGGCTGACTGCTGATGGATGATAGTATAGTTAGGGTTGCCACCTCATCCCTTTAAACCAAACACACATGAAATGCACATGCTGTGGTGCTGAGTCAAAATTAGTTTAAGTGCATGCTGCATGATTGCTTCAATCAGTTGCACATGCAGCATGCATCTTATCTGATTTCAGTTCAGCACTGCAGTATGTGCATTTTATATATGTTTAGCTTTAAAAGGATGATTTGGCATTCCTACTTATACTATAAACTGACCGGGCTGTTTATAGTATAAAGGCATTGATATTTTTGAATAGTGACTAAGGGTAATTTATATAAAAGTGTAATTGGATATTCACTCCAATCAGAGCATTAGAATTCTCACAGTTTAAGACCAAACTGTAGCCAATCAAAGCGCTAGGGTACTAAAAGTACTAAACCAACCTGTAACCAATCATAGTGCTAGGGTACTAAAAGTACTAAACCAACCTGTAGCCAATCATAGTGCTAGGGTACTAAGGGGGTTATTCACTAAAGTGCAAACTGTTGAGTACAAGTGCGAATTCGCCAGATAAAGACAGTCGTAATAGACTGCTACTGTCACAGTCGCGACTTTATTATGGGAAAATTGTCACAATCTTAACATTAAAAAATTGTCGTGACTTTACAATGGGGAAATTGTAGCGGATTTGCTATGGGAATCCGCTGTTTCGAATTCGCACCTTAGTGAATAACCCCCTAAAAGTATTAAACCAACCTTTAGCCAATCATAGCACTAGGGTACTAAAAGTATTAACCAACTTGTAGCCAATCATAGTGCTAGGGCAGGGGTTGGCAAACTTGTTTTGGGAGGGAGCCATTTTACTTCCTCCTCCAGCGGCGATAACTATCTTCTGAGCCGGCGGAGGAGGGAGGCGTGCCCTCTCCCGACCCCATGATCACCGACAGCTAATCAGAAGAGCCGTCAGCGGTCATTGGCGGGGCTTGAGCGTGGCTTCGGCAGTGCGCTCTGAGCCACAACAAGGCGGCTAAAGAGCTGCAAGTGGCTCACGAGCCGCACTTTGCCAACCACTGTGCTAGGGTACTAAAAGTATTAAACCAACTTGTAGCTAGTCGTTTAGAACATTCACAGGGCCAGGCAAAACTGTAGATAATCAGAACACTGGGATCACAAAAGTAAACAAAGTCAAATTATAACAAAATCATAAAAGTTTACATGGAAATGATTTAAAGATGTATTTCACTGAATGTAAAAGATATTGGAGAGAACCAAGTACTTAAAGTGGACAGTCAGGGTGAGTGTGTATGTGTTCATATATTACAACCATGTTTAAATCATTCCTTTAACAAGACCTTACTGAAAGACTTCTGTTTTGCAAATTATAAGCTACTTTGCTGATTAGAATGTTCAGTGCCCCTAATAAAGATACCTCAGATTCACAAATAAAACATAGAATCTATTCAAAGAGATATTAAAACAATTAATAATATGAATCATTTTGCTATTCAACGAAGAATCTCCCTAAATCAACCCGTCAGTTAGGAAGAACTACCAAAATACGCATGCAGCTAATGAGAGAGGGACTGGAAGTGACTCATTGATGAATCATCAATGAAAGAGAGAAAACGATGTATCACTCTAATATATGAATAGAGAAAAGGCACAATAGTGCATCTGTGTCAACATTCTAGATTTGTAATATGATAATTTCATCGTTCAAATTAGTCCTCACAATGACAGAGAATCAACATCTAAATGCCAATAAGATATATAAACACCACACGTTACTTATGTCTCAGTGGCTATAGTGGTTTAGAACAAGTTTTGTGAACAAGACAATGAATCCAGTATTAGGAAGATCTAAGATTCTACAGTTGTGTCACTAGGTTCCATTCAGTTTAGGATGAAGTCCAAATGTCAGGGTTATACATTCTAAAAAAAGATGATGCAGGTCCAGGCAGCTTATCACACCTGAAGGGGGTGCAGCAGACAAAAACAATTTTGAAATCTTAACAATGACTATTAAAACTGATGGCTTACGGAACACTGAGCAGTGTAACTGGGATGTGTAAAAAACATGTTTGGGGTGGCATTTATCAAGTTATGGCCTCTGATTCCAATCCCACTGAAAATACTGAAAATCTGTACAATTAATATGTATATTTTTCCACCTCAATAAACTATATTTAAAAAAAAGGATTATAAGATTTACAAATTGTCCAACATATCAAATGAAGACTCTTCTAATGGCAGTATAGGTGCATTGTAATGTTAGAAAGACATCTCCAGTATTTCTTACCCATTTCTGTGAATATATAATAAGTAGCTCTAAAGACACACTTTATTTCTGCAATGAAATGCACACTGCAAATTTGCATCCATCTGGTTCCATGGTAATCAGGGAGCATTTTCCACGTGACTGTACTTGCTGTCAGAACTCTTCATATTTTAGAGAAGCATTTAACTAATCCCCTAGGGATGTTTATAAGTCATGATTGGCACTAATATCTGAGGCTGAGCTGATAAAGGTTGCTGCTTGGCTAAAGACTCAAACAGTTTGCGCTCTCTGTATTGCTAATTATTATCTAGGAATTCCTCCTCACCTCTGCAACCCAGCAGATGGCAGCTCTTTCCCTGCTGTTTAAACAGGGACTACTTGTTGAGTTATTCTGGCATGTAAACCTTTTGACAATCTCAACATTGCCAGTGACTCACATACTTATTGATGTGTTTCTATATCTGCAACTTTTGTACTCTGAGCCAAATTACTTTTCTTTGTCTTGTTTTCACATTTGGACAGATCATGCTCCTTTCCCATTTGTTATTTCATTAGAGTCACAGCCCCAGGGACATAAATATAAATTGGAAAGTAATATAATAAGGGTGTATTGGACCAAGGGGGAAGATGACATTTCAGATGAGGCATCATGTGTAGCTTCCAATTAGCGTAACTATTTTAGTGCTTCAGTCTGTATCTTAAAGGAATGTCAGCATGCACAGATCGATTGGTCATAGATGAATATTATCATTTTAATCCTCGTATTTTGTGAACATATGTGTTTTTGTGAACATAATGATGTCATTTACGCTTGCAGAATTTCACAGGATGAGGTAGTGCCTATTCTCTGTATTCCATCTAAATTCCTTTGTTTTTTTGTATGATGATATCAATGGGAATCTGTTTCAGACAGCTGTAACTGTATCCCAAATGTTAACCTTAAAGACCTGTGTTGCAGTGATTCAAAACTTTGCAGCTGAGCCCATTAGTGTAGCCAAACACAATCCAATCCCATTGCATGAAGTCACAGTTCTTGGAATTAAAGACCAACATGTATTGTAATCTGATCATTTGGCCCCGCAAATCATTTTAAAAACATAAAAGGTAGTTTTGAGGTTATACAATGACATCATTATAATCCATGTTCATCATAATAATAAAATAATGTAAATATAAAATAATAATATAAAACCTAATGAACAGTATAATTAACTTTGTTAACGTTAGTAAACTGCTAGTTGCGATGAAAAATCATTGATACTGATAATTGATTATCAAACTATAGTCATGTAATTCTATACCACATCTCCTTATCCAGCCCCTATGTTACTAGAGGGTCTGTCTTCTTGCACCTTAGACTTTTATGGTGCCTGTCCAATTAGCTAGGTACTCCAAGGGGTAATTCATAAAGCAGCGAAGTGAGCTACGATGTGTTCGGCTCACTTTACTAATAGTAGCATGCGCATGCTGATGTCCTGTACGTGGACATCAGCATGCGCATTAAAGGGATTCCCGTCTCGGTGAGAACAAAAGAGTTGCCTTGCCGAGACAGGAATCCCTTTAATGCACATGCTGCATACAGGACATCATCATGCGCATACTACTATTAGCGAAGTGAGCTGAACACATCGTAGCTCACTTCGCTGCTTTATGAATTTACCCCTTAAATGTTTTAATCAGAATAATTGGTTGCATATTGTAAAATAGAAGACTTAATAGAACCCAATCAAAGACTTGCTTTAAAGATTTCCCTCTGTGCCTTGGTTACTCAGAATTCCTTCCCAAGCTACCTCTGGGCTATAGTTAATGCTGAGAAATCGCACCAGCAGTTCACCTTTCACTTGCACTGTCCCCATATGGCATTATACCATTCTTATACAATGCAAAATAGATCCATCTCTTTTGGGAACTGAAGGTACCATTAACTGAAAGGAACAGGATTATTTTAGCTGTGCAGGAGAAGCAAAGTCATCAAAGGCTGCAGTTTGTATGAACTTCAGAACATTCATCAAGCTATAGACTGGCAATGTATCTTAGGAAAACATTTGCAGCACTATTGCTCAGCAATATAGGGGAAAATTAACTTCAGTCATAACACAAACCCCTTACAGCCAGGAATGCTCAGGGGATGATGACATTTTTAGTTCTGCACCAACCGGTTGCCAAAATTTGTCTAAATATGGGCGACATTTATTAAGACTATTTTTTGCTGTTTTTGCCCATCTTTTTCCTTTTTTTTTTACTGATATTGAAATTTGTTGAGTCTTTTTATTCCTTTTCTTTTCTTTAACTAATCAAGTATTTGCCTGGTTGTGGGAGTTGAAAACCCATTATTCTCTAGGGAGACGGGACACAAACATTTTTTCCTGGTGACAATATTGGCAATATCGTTATCAATATCGATCTCAAATTGGGCTCCATCAACACTAATGTAATCATTAGCAGTATTAACACATCGATACTTTATTTAGCAATGTCAATCATTTTTCATTGATTTTTCATAAATATGGGGAAAAGGAAAAAGTCGTCGGAAAATAAAATGAAAAAAATCTTAGTAAATGTAAATATATATTCTGATAAAAATAAGACCCAAATCTCTAATTTTCCATGTAGTTCACAGTGATGTCGGCAAAACTGAGTGATATCATTTAAATCATAGGACTTTTGTGGATTTCTAATGGAGTTATGGGATCATCAAAGTGCAAATTGTCCCATAGCCGCATGAATTTGCAAAAAAAAAAAAGAAAGCTGAAAATGTGCTTGTTTTGCAGGATATTATTTCTGTGATTTAGTGAATTGCCTCACAGTTTGACAAACTACAGCAGTGTATTTATGCACCACTCTGTGGCCAATTAGGGTATTTATCATGTTTTGAAGTGTCAGTTCACTAAGGTATACAAGTGTATACAATTGACTTCAACGCCTAAAAAGTGGTGAATTCAGGGCTTGAGGCAGGGTACTAGGACACGGCATGATTTCTATTTTTTTATGCAAATTCATCTCAATGTCTAAGAAGACTTTGCTAACTGGGTAATGTTGACTGAAATCCAATTGCCTTTAAAAACATTCATGTTACGATAGATTACATTAACATCCATAACAAAACAATGACTGAAGCCAAGAGGTGGTATGTCTATTAAGGTCTTCTCCATACTGAATGACAATGTTGGTATGAAGTATATATTGTCATAATTAATTAAAATTAAATTTGTGTTTTTCTTGGTGGCCTTGATTTCTTTCAGATTGCTTGTTTGTAGCCATTTTGTATCTATTGGAGTTTTTAGGGCACGTCATGAATTTGCCCCTTGGGTGGCACCATGGCCAATCATGGCAATGGCAATTGCAGCACCCAGCGCAGAAACTCCAAGTTAAAGGAGCCTCTTTTGGCATGGAAGCTGCCACAGGGAGGAACGGGGCACCCTGTTGGTTCGTCACACAGGATGCCTCCCACACAATACTGGCCCTGGTCATAAAGCAATACAGCACTGCTGTGTGGTAAAGAAGGAGCATAAAAATGATCTTTTCTGCAAACACAGCTAGGGCTGTGGTACTATAGGGAACTTACTTGTTATTCTACAGGTCTACAAGCATCCTGTTTTCTGCCCTCCTGACAGACCTTGGCCCATACTACTGGAAATGTTCAACAGCAACATTTATTTACCCCAGTTAATTGGTTTCTTTAACACAAACATTTTCTAAATCAAGCAGCATTACCCCAAAAATACCATTAACTAATTATGTGTATATTACTGATCACTTTCATAAGTGAATATAAGCCTCACATTCCATTATGTAGAGTGTGGCACATACACAGCTATATTTTTCAACAAATTATTCCAAATTATTGGAAAATTAAATATTTCTTTTATTTTTACATTATTACAGAATCTTCTCTTTCTCTTACTAGTTTTCCCTGCAGTAGATTCATTAGAGTCTTAAGTGAGCAATCGGAATGACACATTAGAGAATTCTGAAAACCTTCCAGCATCTTAAAGTTGCAAAGAGCCTCATTGACTATAGTCCGAATAGTCACGTAGAGCTGTGAATTTGCATCTATTCTCCATTTCCCCATGTTCTTTTACTGAGCAAAGTCTTCGAAATGGCAAATACACTACCAATTTTAGCGACCATGTGCGTCGCAATCTTTCGGAGCTCTTATCATTTTGCTTGCACATGCACAGGTGCTTCTACTATTGACTATGCAGTGGAGTGATGCGAAGGTGCAATTACAGCTAGGTGAACTGCTCCGACTTCATCTGTGTGTATGTATGTATAATTTTATTTATAAAGCGCCACAAATTTACGCAGCGCTGTACAATTCAGAGATACAAGTACAATACAGACAAGGGAAAAGTGCATTAAACAATACAAGTAAAATATCACAAGGATACATCAAATTAAGTGCTAGATTGTGATTGACACAAGAGGTTGGAGGTCCCTGCCCCAAGGAGCTTACAATCTAAGTGGGAGGAAGACTTACATACACAGGTCCATAAATACAAATAAATAGATTAAAATAGATATAGATAAATACAGTGAATAAATAAATAAATACAATAGATATATACAGATATTAAACATAAAAATTATACATAAAATCAGTGTGACTTTGCCACTTCAGACTGGCAAATTTGGAGGCTGATGGGTGAGTTCCAGTGTTGAATAAGGCGGTTGGTTATTCATTCAAAAGTGACAATAGTGACATGACATGGGGACAAGGTGACATAGAAATAGAATATTCACAGAATACAGTTAGTGGGATATGATGAGACTGACATCACTGCCCTTCACTTGTCGAATTTGCATCACTCCGCATGACTTCTGATCCTACTTGTATCCAACCGACTACACATCTGACTGCAATCGCCGCTTGTCCACCCGTTCAATAAGTGTATTCTCCACTTAGTCAAGAGGGAGAAGTGAATTCGCGACTAGAATTGTTGAGAAGTGAATTCGACAGGTGAATTTGCACTTTAGTCAATGAGGCCCTGAGAGGTGTTGACCACTTGCAATTAACTTATTGTTTTTAAAAGTAGTAAGAGACTCTAATTAGTGTGTGCTGGGTTCTGACACAAGGAAGCAGCCAGACTGTTCAGGATGTAATATCATAGAAACCCAATCCAAGAGAGTAATATTACTGAAGTAGAATTGTTTGTTTTAGGATATGTTTTCAGACAACAAAGAATGTATTTTGCCTTTAGTGGCCCTTTAAGTTATTACAAGTATTCTATCTTTACACTCTGTTTTATTGTTGCTTATCTCATTATCGCCATCCCCATAATCTCCTGTTGTTATCTGTATATACTGATACTGTTTGATTCCATTTTAATTCTTATTTACTGTATTTTCCTATCTTCTCTCTAATTATGTATTATCTTATTAAAGGGGAAGTTCTCCTCTATTAAAGATCCTTTTTACTGTGTGATAGACAGTGACAATCTAAGACAATTTGCAATTAAAAGCCGTTTGGATGGGAAAATCATAGTTCATTGTTATGAAAGTCTGGGGTATTGTTAATTATCAATGATTTCACATCATTTGTAAAAAAAAAAGAAATGAGAATTGCACATTTAATTACTGAAAAGCAAATTGCTGGCAAGAGCAAATGAAATCCAACAATGTTTTACAGATTCTTTCCATAAATATAAGAAACTATAAGAAGAAAGCACAGGACTGCTCTATAGCTATTTGGCTCAAAACTGAAAATATAAGCAGCTTTATCGCTCCTGCAATTGCTACTGCTAACTGGGAGCTCCACAAGTCCCAACAGGAAGTTGAGGTAATTGGGTTCCCCAAATACCGTCTAACAAATTCATATTAGGAATAGAAATTCCTATTGCCAAGAGAATGCCTTGGGAAACAAGTTCGTTTACCAGCTGTTCCAATGTGTGACAAATCCATTTTAAGTGTGAGAACCTTTGCCAGGTGAAGGGATATTAAGGCTAGGGATGTAGTGGGCCCCAACTAGTACAGCCAATTTTGTGGGGGATGGGGAAGAAAGAGTTGCCACCTGGGGCAACAAGCAGCAGGCCAACCACTGCTCACCTGCCATGCACCAAAATCCTTTTCATTGTATTAGCTACTTTACACAATTTAGTATCATCTGCAAAGATTGAAATTTTACTATACAATCCCTCAGCAAGGTCATTTACAAATATATTGAAAGAGAAGAGAGCCCAAAACTGACCCCTGGGGAACCCCACTATTAACAGTAACCCAGTGTGAGTATGTACCATTTATAACCACCCTCTGTTTCCTACCATTGAGCCAGTTACTAATCCACTTACACACATTTTCCCCCAGTCCAAGCATCCTCATTTTATGTACCAGACTTTTATGTGGCACAGTATCAAATGCTTTGGAAAAATCAAGGTACATGACATCCAGTGACTCCCCTCTGTCTAGTCTATAACTCACCTCCTCATAGAAGCTAATTAGATTTATTTGGCAGGATCGATTTCTCATGCTGATGTTATATATTTATTTGAATTGTAATACTCTAGGATAGCATCACTCAGAAAGCCTTCAAATATTTTGCCCACAACAGAAGTTAGACTTACAGGTCTATAGTTTTCAGCCAGTTTTTACCCAATCTAGCTGCCTCATTTTCTTCCCATCTATGCTTCTAACCCCACTCCCATCTTCCCCATTAAGCTTTTGCTCAGTAAGCAGCAAACTCCTTTCCAGGTTATCAATGGATCTCAGTGTTTCGAGGTGCATATTTAGATTCAGTATCTGGGCTTCCAAATAAGCAACATGAGCACATTTTGCACAACAGTATGCACCCTCTAAACGACTATTCAAGAAGTGCACACACTGCACAAGCAGAACAGTACTGTTAAACATGGAGCATATTATAAATGGGGATCTCACAGGTAGTTTTAAGCAAAGTAGATAAAATGAATTTATCAGTTTATGTGCAGAGAGAAACGTCAAGAAGTAAACGCAATTGAATAAGCAATACAAACAGATGCTTTGTAAACACCCTGAATCTAAAGTCACTGAACTTTAAGTCACAAACTGAAGAAAAAACACACTTTAGAAAAACACATACTCCCAAGCTCCCACACATTTTCGCTTTTACTCAGCTGCAGTGCCTGCTGCTAATGCTTCCTCTGGTTACAAAGAGCTAGCAGACTTTTACAATGTGAAACAATACAGTGATTTGTTAAAAGTTATAGCAGTCCTTTCCCACTTAATTTTAAGTCATGCACTTAAGAAAAAAAATACATGCTCACAAGCTCCCATACTCGCTTTTTGAAAAGCCTTTTAAAGCTTTTTTTTTCCCTTTTACTCGGCTGCAGTGCCTGCTGCCAATGCTTCCTCTGGTTGCATTTAAAGGATCCATTTTAAGATCAAGAAGTTATCACTAATTCTTGCTGCTGAATTTGAAAACAGCAAAATGGTTATTAGATTTCCATTCTGTAAGAGTGGGCTGTTCATTCAGCAGCCTTTGCACGAAGAATAACTGCCAATATCACTGCTGACCTCAGCAGCTGTCATCCTGGCGTATACAGTCCAAATAAGCCCAAGGCAAATGGCCTTGAGCAGTGCCTGATGAGTTACGTTTAGGAGTTGTCTCCAGTAGACTTCAATGAATGAGACACAGCTCCCCATATAATTTGATATAATTATAAACATATGGCACATGTCAGCACCGTAAGTATGGTTAAAAACAGCTAGTCTGTTATTCACTTAAATATGCTGTCTCGTGGGAAAAACTGAAGGAGCCAGTATCTAACCAGCTTGTAAGTGGGCAATCAAGTTCCGAACAGCGCAGCATTCAGTAACTTTTTAAGGTTTGCCCATAGAGAACCTGGCTTAGAAAATCACTCTGTCCCTTAATGTGCTGCATTGTATTGAAATATCTGTATGAATAAAAGCAATTAGCATTAGGAAAAAAGAGGAAGAAATAAATGTTCAGCACATCTATATCTGCTAAGCACTTACAGTCCTTCGTTCTTGTTTCTTGTCCTGTAAAGGCTAAATTATAGAAACAGAGGTTGTGCATAATTAATGGTAGATCTTCAATAATGAAAATAAATGTTGGTAAAGGACCCTTTCCGAATAGACAGCAATGTAGAGAGGCAACAACTGGATGCTAGGGTTTGAGCAATAGGTTTGTCACTGCAGCATTGGAAACATAGAGATTTAAATAAAATGGGGCCAAAAATATAAATCGGGCTAGACCTACACACACAGAAGACAAGGGCTGCTGAGGATGGTGAAATCAAAAATATAGAATTTGGAATGCTATTATTATTATAATGTTCATTAACACAGATAGTATAATCACAAACATATCTGATATTTACTAAAGTCAAAAGGTTTAATTGTAGGATAAGCAGCCTATTGTAAACAATAACTTTTTCCTATTTACAAGGACAATGTTATCGCCCAAAATCTTTACCCTTTATTCCCTACTCAGTTTGTCCACAGTCAAGAAAAAGTTTTTCCCTTGATAAAGGATATCGATATCAAGTTGAAATGGCAGGTAAATCCAACAGAAAAACACTGCAAAGTGTGGCACTTTCAACTCAGCAATATTTATCGATTATTTATTTTGATGGGGAAAAATGTTATCAATTCTTTATAAATCAGGGGAAATTGGAAAGCATAGTGTAATGAATTAGCAGTAGAAGTTAGCGCAAAACTAATTAGGTCAAAATGGACTATTGTTTATTTTTTTAATATTTTAAATATTCCTTCAAGTATCAAGAGGCAAATAATACTTCTTAAATACTCAAATTCTGGCTCTGCCACAGGGGAACCACTATTCTCTATGTATCCCTAAATGATGGTAGGATTTGTTGCCCTCTTGAGGGATATGCTTCACTGGGTTCCAATTTTTATCTCATGCCGATTTGTACTAAATAACCCTATAATCAGGGTAACCCATGGGTAGCATCTTATTAGGGACAGATGCTGCTAGAGAACTATTCATCCATATTCTCACTCCTCCTTAATTTCATATGCTAATATAACCCGTAAGAATGATTAAAGGGGAACTATAGCCAAATTATATCTTTACATATGCAGTACTATACCTTAGTGAGAAGCGTTTCTCCCCAGCAGTTGTTTCATGTGATGCAGAATGATTGAGTAATCAGCACTGATAAACTCCTGCACCAGGAAATGTGTGTGTGCTGTGTACTGGCCAGTTTTCCATGAAAAGTTACCCTCCCCCGGACATATTTACCCTGCTTACTACTTAATGCCTGCACCCAAGTGTCCTATACCTCTTTAATCTCCTGTATTCCAAGCTTAATTTATGAGGCCAAAAGGTCAGCACATTGCTTAACCAATAGCAGTGAGGCAGCTTTTTCTTCTCATGTTGCCTAACTTGCAAAAGGCATAGAGGAGGGGGAGCGGGGGAGGAAAATGTCAGCTCTCTTTAGAACTAAACAGTGAAACAAAATGCAAGTATTATTTCTTTCCTAAACATATTTATAACTATTTGTGTCAGCAATTGGCTTAGTAAAAATAAGTTTTATAGGTATGTGTGCAATTATATTGGCACTATAGTGCCCCTTTAATAACTATGGTGTGCATTTTCCATATGAGAAGGTCACTATGGGACTAAATATCTCCTAAACCTAAAATTTTGGGGCTGACTTTTTTTACCAGATTATTTCTGTCCTTCTCCTTACATATCTGTCTCTCAACCTACAACACTTATCATGTGCTACATTAGTTCTTTCTTAACTCACTACTACCGTATTATCCCTTATAACAGTTTACACATTTTCTTGTCCATGTTATCTATGGTGCAATGCAGTTTGACACTGATATAAATGGAAGTGCAAGAAGTGGGGGCAGTAAAGGAGTTCCCTCCTGGGGAATGGGGGATTGTCTTATTTATAAAAAAAACAGATAATGGTTATGAGTTAGATACACATACTAGAATATGTATAGGTAACCTTATTGATCAGGTTTGCTTTAACATGCTAAACCAAGATATATTTGACCAGGTAAGTAAATGTCTTCAGCCACTAGTTAGGATTGATGCTGTCTGTAGGATCCCCAAGATACAGATGTGCTTCTGATATGTTGAAGATATTGAGAGTGTTATATGTTCTTAAAAGATAACAAATGACACAATACTCACCATAATGTGAAATCATTCAGTAGATAGCTTTATGTCGTGTCACTGTGTTATCATGAGAAAAGAAACCAAAGTACTGATCTTAAAATAACGGTGACACTAAAAAATAAATATGCCTGAAATACATTTAAAATTATTATACATTCAATTTGTATTTCCAGAAATTGTATCTATATAGTAAGATATTTAGCTATAAAAGGGCACACTGTTTATGTATTACCTGAAGCAACATAGAAAACATTGGGAATAAGCTAGGTCTGTTTAATATGGCTCTTATCAGTAAATATAAGGACAGAAAGCAATAAAATCAAAAGATAAAGTAAATCCTAACTTTTTGTGTGTGTTACTAGTCAATTAAGGTAATAAGTAAGTCGGTGTACATCAAATACTACTTCATACATAGGTGAGTTCCTGAAGGTAGATTGAGAGATGTAACCATGTTCCACTGAGCTATTGAGAGGAGTTACATTCAAGGATAGAGTGGCACCTGAGTTACCCCAAATATATATTTTGAAATGCCATTTTTAAGCCTTTATTGAAACTAATACATCTAATCTTTATTATATAGTGATGGAACCTACCAAAGCTTTCAAGGCTGTAGCTATATAGACATATGAAACATATAACATAGTAACATAGTTTATAAGGCTGAAAAAAGACACAAGTCCATCCAGTTCAGCCTATCTTCCTACAATGTTGATCCATAAGACAAAGCATATGGCATAAGACTGCCATGATGATTGGCTGATAACAAATATGGGGCACAGGTCAGGTCAAATATAAATCATCAGTTAAAAGTAACATAGAAATAGCAATGAATGGCAATCAGCAGAACAAGGATGTCAAACTTATTTTAAGAGTTCTGCTGAATGTAATTTCGAACACCAAGGATGCTGGGATTTGTAATTTGCAACAGCTTGAGGACAGTGGGCTTGACATCCATGAAGATGAAGATATTAAATGCTCTTTATTATCTTTGTAGCTTGCAAACATTTCATTTTCCCAAAATGTCAGTCTGTAGGGCAGTATTTACGCAGTGTACCACATACAGATTGTGTGGTGATTGCTGAATGACAGTTACGTCTTTCTAATTATATTATTAGTACAGTCATCAAATCAGTCAGGGATGTAGGCTGAGAAAGGCTCTGCTCTGAAGTAAGGCATGCAGGGAAACAGCATCTAGTACTCTGTACCAAATTCTGTGTCAATAAATCCATTTACTTATGGTGCATTATTATCACCAAGTCCTTTAGATCTTCCTTGGGAACCAGTGAGGCAGACAGGCTGGTGCTGGACTCTATTTGACTTTGGGGATGTCAGATATTAGTCTAAAACAACAGATATTCCTGCAAAAAATCCCCAGAGCCTAAACTAAGATATAAAGGTTATGCTGGACCCATACTGTTACCATGGAAACCCCAACATCCACAGAACAATTAGGAATCTCTTCCCTGCTCCAGTCAGAGAAAAAAAAAGAGCAAAAATGATGCAGAGACAATGAGGATTTCTCATTATAGGAACAAGCAGCTATAATATGTTGTGATGTTGTTATGAATTATTAAATGTATAAGAGCTTATCTTCAAAGGCCAAGATGGTAAATGCTCAGATTACCATCTTGCACTTACTGCAGGAAGGCATATTATCCCACCTTGTTCAAAGAATGAGGTGAATGCATTACTATCAGTAAGAAGCAGTTAACACCCTGAGAACCAGCAATCTCTCCGAAAATATTGCCATTATCCCGGTTCTATGAAAACAGGAAGGTAACTGGAAATCACAAGCATCGTAGAAATTAAAGCTGAATTATTATCCTTTAACTGCTGCCTTTATTTCAGCCATTTTCTAAGTAATTGGATCCCGCCCATGATGATGTCTTAGATACACATCAATCCACTTCATTATTGTTTCACCGGGGGTTGGAGATTTGTTTGAGAATGACAATCAGTGCTCTGTGGCGCAGATGTGGGAAGAGACTAAATTTAAAAAAAGGACCCCCAGGAAAGGGCTTGCCATTATATGTTATCTACATTCCTTATTAGGGTTCACATGGGTATTTGTGATGTGGCTTAGCCACAATGTTCTTGCTGTATAGACACATTGCACATAAGAGGGAATGCTTGTATTACTGGTATGTCTTTGATTACATATGGATGCCATGTCTCAACTTTCTTTGCCCGACATACTGGTAAAAACAAGCAATAGTATTCCATTCCTGGGCGCTATGTGGCTTACCACATCCCAAACATCTGTGTATGAACCATACCAATCACTCTTGACAGGTGTTAATATTGTTTTTGTCATGCGTTTTACATGGAGGACATTACACAAACAATTACTGTATCTTCTCTAGCAAAGTTGCCCAGTGTGACCTTAAGTCAAACCTTTTAACAGGTTGACTAAGTTAAATAGTTGTGCTTCAAATTACTGTAACTAAATAAGAGGACATGGGCTTTAAGAGCAAAGGGATCTCTGCTCAAGGTAAAGATCAAAGCGGTCTTGTTAAGATTTATGCAGTTGGGGTTTCATTAACTCTGACTTCCCCACTTCACAATTAAACACAAGCCACTTTGTAATACTGAGATTCTTATGAGTTCAATTGGTAAAACAGGAAAAAAATCCAGTTATCCATAACAATCCATCCATAGCTACAACTAGTACATTTCATTTGGAATGAAAAAAAGTACATCCCCACAGAAAAAGCAAAAACAAATAAATAAAAAAGAATAATAAATGGGAACAACATTTAAATTACTACACTAGGGCAAACTTTGCCCATGGAACACTATCGCACATACTGGCATATAGTACATACAAGGATATAGCTACCATAGCTGTAAAGGTTTCTTTTTTGACTAGACGTGATGCTTAGGGAAACCAGAAATGTTATACTAGAAGACATTATTTGACAAGCATATTGACAGGTAAGAGAGAGGACTGAACAATAAAATAATAAAAAAAAAAAAAAAAAAGGTGCTCACAGGCTCGAGATATGATTTAACAAACAGAAAAAGGTAACAGTTGATAACATTTTTAACAGTTATATCACAGTTTCAATGAATTTAATTCTATAATGTAAAGTCTATGAAAAGTATCCAGTTATACTAGTAGATTAGAATTTCTTCCATACTTCCTGTTCATTTTATTTTATCTTTATTTATTCGTGTTTAATATCTGTATTTATTGATCTATTTATTTGTATTTATTGACCTATGTCTCAACAC
>WMED01004339.1:6299-20875 GCA_019650415.1 Pipa parva
AAAAAAAAGCACCAAGCGAAAAAACGCCAACGAATTTGATGCGGAGTTTTGAATACTTCAGTCTTGTTTGCAATGCAACGTTTTCACCAGTGGAAAATGGCAGATGACAAATTTTCCATCTGAAGATTCTCTCCTATCAGTTCCAGGCAAACATTAATATGTTGCTACATTTTTACTATTGGAAAATTCTCATGGTGAAAATGAATATTTTGTTCAATGTTCTCCACGCGAATATACTCTCATATCAGTACGAGACCAGTCTGTGACCTCAGTATCTTGGCGCTTTTCACTCAGGTTTACTCGCACATGAGAAAAACTCTAAACAGAAAGATGGGTGGGGAAAAAGTAATATTATTATATTTATATATTCCTGGTAGTTGGGGTCTATAGCGCTATCAGCTATCTAGGTGTCTAAATTCTTTAAATATATATACATAATATATGCTCGCCAGCAATGTGTCTTTTTCTTGAGAAGAAATTAGCCTGTATGTAACGAGGGCAGTTATGTACTGCCTATGCATGCTACTGGCTAGCCTATCTATAATAGTGGTTATGATTTTTTTAAATATAGAATAAGCCAAGTAGTCTATTTTCTCCACTTGCAGGGAAAAAAAATCTCAACTTTGATCCTTGGCTTCCTGTATTTAGAGCAGTTAGTGGAACCTGTGTCTAGTCCAAGTGATTGTTTTGATAGCTTAACTGTAACAACCTGTAAAATCACTTCTTAGGAGGTATCCCATAAATCTGACACCATTACTGGTTACCGTTGGTAGCTAATGTAACCCTGACTTTTAAAACATCACAAGAATGTTCCACAGTCATGTAGAAGTTTACATTGAAACAACAGGGTTCCATAATGTGTCAGTGTTCAGTTTTTGGAATAAAATTGTGAATGCTCAGATTGAAAATATACTGATTTATTTATTCTTCGACAATTGACTGCAGACACTTCTGTAAAGTAAGAATGATTTACTTGCGTCCTTGGATTTATAAGAGGATACTTAACGTAGCTTAGCTTTACATTCGAATAACTTGACCAAAAGTAGTGCTCTTGTATTACTCAGCAGGAATGGGGGGATTAACAGTAGTAATCTTGTCCATGACAACCAATCAGCTGTTAGCAGTCACTGGTATACTGCAGCAGTCCCCAACCTTTGCTGGATGTGTGTTGCTGGACACATTATGGTGACACGTTCCTGTGCACACGCCATGTGGCTCGGTGCTGAGGGGCCATGGACTGGCATTTGGGGACCCCTGGTATAGGGGATCTAGAATTCTAAAAGCCAGTTTCTGATTTGTTGATATGGGACATAAGACGTCTGTAAAAAATGTCTCTGTTGATGAAATCCACTCATAGGGAGTTATTCACTAAGGTGCGAATTCGACTGTCGAATTCGCAAACAGCCGATTCCCATAGCAAATACACTACAATTTCCCCATTGTGAAGTCGTGACAATTTTCCCATAGTAAAGTCACAACTGCGACAATATTCTCATTTTAAAGACGCAACTGCGACAGTAGCAGCCTAATGTGACTGTCTTTATCTGGCGAATTTGTACTTATACGCAACAATTTGGACTTTAGTGAATAACCCCCTATAGTCTTTAATATTATCAGAATCCATAATTGGTTATTAAAATGGCAGCTTAAAAGTTCACCATTTAAAATCTTTTTTGCACTTGTGTAACATGAGTAAAATGGAGAAACAGCTATTCTGTATGATAAAGTAATGTGAAGGCTTTCCAGTAGATTCCACAATGGTCTGTTTACTAGAAACATTACAAGTTTTTTAACACAATTTTACAGATAACATGTTTAGACTGGGCACAAATTTTCACTAGCCAAATGTTTAGGTGCAAAAGTGTTTAGCTTTGGATGTCCTTAGTGCAGGTTTGTGCAACCTGTCTGCCATGGGATGCTGGGACTTGTCCAGCACCTGCTTTAGGCAAGCAGATTGTGTCACACAGCACTAAGCACATAGATGGCAAAATACAAACACAAGAATGGCTACCATTTCCAGCACAAGGCAGTCCAATTGGTGGACTATTTATAAAAGTTTTTTGGCTACTTAACTCTGTAGACACAGTGTGTTTTTTTTTTTATTATGTTGATATCGCTTATTTTAAAAAGCCTTTACTCTAGTTCAAGACTCACTTATTCATGTGTTTTTTTTCCCCATTGAAAAGTTGTTTTAGATCCTTTAGAAATCACTGAAAACCTTTTACATACATCCCACCCCTAGTGTGAACAAGCTCAAGACAGACAATACACTGAAATGCTAGGGGTGGTGTGCAACCACTAATCCAGGGGGGTCTCACAGTCAGCTGGGTAAAGGGGCACATAGAAAGAATTTGAAATTGGGCAGTGTTCCTTTCAAATTTAACATGCTTTGCCCCCCTTCACACGCAGAAGCATTGCATGAAGGTAAGAAGGTGGTGTTTGGTGCGCCTCTGCAACCCCTTCACTATTTGCGGGTGCAGTGAGGGCTCACCCTATGCCACTGGTGGGCACGTTCTTCCCTCAGCCTGCTCTCTGCTGTCCTGTAGGATGTCCTTGGGACTCCAGTGCTCTGCGGACTGCGAGTTTTAGACCCCTGCACTAAACAGTGCACATGAATCTGTCATGACACCAATATGCATACAAAGAAAATAGCTACATTGGCACAGCCCACAGAAAGGGATCATTGTAACAGGCTTCTGTCTGTGGGGACTTTAAAATACAAATTCATTCTTAGAATCCTCATTTCTGAGATGAAACGTGGCATTAAAGATCTTTCAACTCCACTCAGAAGGGTGATATGCTGCACAGGTTGGTAGGAACATTTTGCGCATTGTTCCTTCATGTAATTAAAGAAATGACATAGCCTGTGCATTTGGGGCCTAATTTAAAGCAGGATCAGATGTTAGCAGGGACTCCAGGGAACTTTGTGTGTGACACTCTCACCAGTTAAGTAATACATGACAACGGTAACGTTCCGCTAAGCTGTGCAGAACAGAGCAATTAGCTACTTAATTCTGGAAGAAAGATGGAATACACTAGGAGCGGAGACAGGCCACACATTATAGCTAAAAATGCACAATCCCGGTGTTAATTTTGGGCATGTTCCAATGCCCCCTGTAACCCCCACCTTCCTGCACCCCCCCTCCCCCTGCATGGGTTGGAAACAAGCCGCCATTTTTGTTTGCAGAGGGCGAGAAGGGGCGGATGTAATGAATGGGTTTTATTGTGTCATATTTCACAAAACTCACTCTGACTGTTCAGGGATGGAGTGGAAAAACTTCCAGAGGATTTCCAGCCAAAAGCAACACAAAGCAATTCCCCAGACTTCTGCCTGGGCTTCTCTCTTACTGGTTCAGGCTCCAAGAAGGAATGCAAGCTGACAATTTCTAACTTTCCTTCATTCCTAATGTTTAAAAGCGTTTTCCCTGCCAACAAAAACAAAGCCTGTAACCCCCACTCTCCCCCCCCCCTCAGATAATAACATATTTACAGCCTGCAGGTGGGAGGATTTTGATTTGCGGTATTCATGTCCCATAGACCTTATTAATATTTTATTTCTCAGTTACTAGGCATTGTAACCTTGACTCCCAGTGTTCCTCCGCAGCTGCTGTTGAACTACAACTCCTTAAAATTTGGTGAGGGCTTTTGGATGTTGTAGTTCAATAGAGAAATATGCTATCTTAGGGACCCAATGTTAATTTTATCCTGTTCATAGGAGTTTGCTACAAAGACATCAGTCCAAATTTATTTTAAGTAACTGACCAAACATTACAGATTATCAGTATTGTACTGATGTGCTAGCTACTACTACTGAGAATTCCAGAATCCCCTCTCCTTATCTAAAAAGCCTGTTTATAAAACTGAGCAAGTGCAGATAAGAGCTGTCCTGACCACTTGTGTGCTCAGCTGTGGAGAGAGAAGCCAGGGAGAGGAGGGGGCGTGGCTATAAGCTTACACTTCCCATACAAGTAAGTTGATTGGAGGGAGAAAGCAGTTACAGGGTGGATATTGAACTCAGCTGAGATGAGTCTGGAGTTTATTAATCGTTATATTGCTTGACAATAGGTACAGTAAATAGAGCTTCCTTTATAGACAGGATTTAATTAACCTTTAAACATCCATCCAGTGCCAGACACAAGGGAAATATCCTTATTGCTGTGCTAATTTTGTTTTATCAACTGATTTTATTTGTAATTTGCAGTCGTTAAAACATTTGTTTACACCCATTATTAGCCACAATTATTCTTTTGTAAACATTTTTGGTATGATGAATTTTTTTTTTTTAATGCATTCCTTACTTTGGAATATGTTTAGGAAAATAATAACAAAAAAGCTGCATCTCAAAACATTGCATTAAATATTACCATTTATTTGTATTATGAGTTTGATGCATTTATTTATAAAAAAAATTTAATTGTTTCCCCTACTCAAACAGACACATTCTGTTCACTCTGTGTTTGGTACAGGCTTGATAAACATACTGGCATAATTTCAGTTTTATCCAGGGCCCCACTCTGTGTAAAGCCGGACTTGATTGTAAACTATCACAATATGATGATAATATGATGATTGTATTAATGAATTAACCTTATTCAGTACCCAGTCAAGCGTTGCTAATGAAGGTCAGCTGCTACAGATGTTTTAGTCTAGTGCCAAGCTAACTAAGCTTCTTACTGCTTGCTATTTTGTGCCCTCTCTACTTTACCACATATGTGCCATCATTCTGAAAGACACTAATGAATTTCTCACCACAAGCTGGCAAAATCCTGCATGAGGCGATCTGCTAATATCCAATGGGGAATTTGCAGTTCACCAGAGCTTTCAAATGTAAGTAATTGGGCCACAAGATAGCGGATAATGCTGTGTTATGGGGGTTAAAAGCACAGTATTATAAATTTCTAGTGTGGTGGCCCTGAACACTGAATGACTGCAAGAACAGGGGTCGGGTATAGAGTTTTCTTGGAATTAAAAAAAAAAAAAAAAATATATATATATATATAAATAAATAAAAATTCTTGGCAAAATGTGGAATATATTCTAATTTATTTTCCACATTTTGAACTTCCAGGCAGAAGCAAGGGAAAAATCATAAAGACTGAGCAGAGAGTGAAACTCACAAACCTATACATGGGTAATTGAGCATGACATCTTGTAACGCATCCAGGAGCCGTGATGGTCAGTATTCAAACTGGGACTTGGTAACGCTTCAACCGCTGATCAGCAATTCCATTTCTCAGCCAACTAGACTGCAAGCTCTTGGGGAAAGACATAGCCCATCTGTTCGCATTTATAGAAAAACAGTTTGTAACAATACATATTATAAAACAGAATATATTGTACCACTAAAAAAAAAGGGAGCTTAAAAGGGAAATAATTGTTTTCAAATAAAAAAGGATTAAAAGAAGGTGTCTAAAAAAAAAGCCATTGTGCACTCTGGAATAATATTAGAGATATTTTCAAAAAAAGTCACTTTTTCTGCATGAATGAGTAAGTGGGTTTCCTTGTAGTCATGTGACTGCCTTCATCTACTTCCTGTCAAAAATTCAGCTACCCTGGTTGCACTTTATGGCTGGATTTGTATACAGTATGTCTTTCTGTCATACCTTCGTCTTCCAAGACTGAGAGGAATTCTGATCCTTTCTAGCTGAAAGGACCTTTTTATGTACATGCACACCAATAATGTATGGAGACATAGCTAGTAAGAAGAAAGTAGTGGTAGTAGCAGTATAAAAAAAGTTATGTTTGTCTGTTTGAGGAGAAAGTAAAGTTCCTCACAATAAAAGAAACCATTATGATCTCTCTCTATTGTTCTGCAAAGAAGCAGCTGCTCCTAGTCTCTAACTTGTGAGGCTACTGTGGAACACAGCAGGATATTAGCTTCAGTTCATGTCAAAAGACACCACTTTTTGAGACAGACATACATATGGCCTTTAAGTAAAACTGCATGAAGATCTTCAAATATTTATAAATTCTGAAAGATTCTCTTTCAGTCAACATGTTCTTCAGCTATAGATTTGATTCAATGGAAATACAAATTTGTTGTCGCATACTGTTTCCATGGGAGGGGAGTCAATATTAAGGCATGCACAGTGTGTTGCTTTCAATTATGCTATGAAAGGACCTATACCCGCTTAGTTCATTAATAACGCTACATGATCCCTTGAGATGGTGGGAGTGACACTGTTCCACTGTTCCTAATGCAGCCAGTATGCAGAAGTAATAGTAGGACTCGGGGGGATCCTAGTAAACAACAGGGCCCACTTGTGAAAGAGCCCACTGGAAATTTTTACAGTGGGCCAGTCCAACACCGGTGGGCAAATCTGCAACATGCATCCCTAGTTTGCAGCACTGCCAACAAGAGGGTACTGCTGCAGTAGGTCCAGTCAACCAATCACCTTCTCATTATGTGAAACCCACAGCACAATCCATAATGGACAATATTTTGGCTTTATGGGTTGGCTCCTTCATTTTAAATATTTTGTAGATACTGCTTTTATAAGACTATTTGCAGTTGGCTTCCATTCTTTTGTGTGTGTCAAATTGCTCTTGTTTAAATGGTTAGATATTTAGATAGAGATTTTAAGGACAGTTTCAAAATGCGATAGCAAAAAAAAAAAGAAGCAAGGATCAAAAAAGAATTGTAATTTAAAAAACAAGCAGTAGGATACCAGTTAATCTGGTGGTTGAGCAGAGATGGATTAAAACTCAGTAGTCAGGAAGCAACCTTTTCTCCAACTGTAGCAGGAAAAATTTTATTTTATGGCAAGGGACGTTGTCTGTGCCCCCTAACAGTGGTTGAGCTCGAGGATGTCTTGTGCATAATCCAGCTCTACTATAGAGATCTCTGCCACTGCCTGGCAACCAAACACGAAGTGGAATAAATCATTATAGGATCATAATAGGTAATTAAAGAGGAACTAAAGACTAATAATAAATCACATTTATTCATTTAGCTTACATTCCATCAACAATATAATATACATATGTATATATATATATATATATATATATATATATATATTAAACCCACAATATTTCCCTTTCAAATTAACAACTTAATTGTCTCTACTTTTTCTATATCCATTATTTTACAAGTACAAGACAGCCGTTGCAGCAATTTAATTCAACCCCCTACAGAGAAAACTACTGTCCAGGGCAAATTCTTCTTACAGAGCATGTGTGAAAGCCATCACTGTGTGTATTGACTTGGCAGTTAGAATAGAATTAGTTGGAATAAAGAATAAATGCTCTTGTAATATCTTCTTGTTGGGGAAGTACAGTATAGCGGTTAAGGCATATACTTTGGATGTGGGTGTTTGTTGATTCAAGTCCTGATTTTTATAAATTTTTTTTAGGCACTAAATAAGATGATGCCTCTATTTTGTGAATACAGTGAAGAGATTTTTTTTGAAAGAAATAAACTATTTAATAAGCTAATAAAACTAATTTAAAAAAACAAAAATCAGAATTTGAACCAACAATCTTCCACATGCAAAAAACCTTAACCACTAAGCTACACTTCCACAGCAAGAGAAAAATGCATTTGCAAAAGTAATTATTTTTTACTTTTATAAGCTTATCCTAAAGCTGCAAGAGTTTGTCTTTAATGTGACAATCCCCAAACAATATGGGAGATATTGCCTAAAGTCTGATTTGTTGCGTAAAGGTGTGATTTCGTCACGAGTTTACAATGGGAAAATTGTTGCCATTGTGGATTTGCTAATCCGCTGTTTGAGAATTCGACAGTCAAATTCTCACTTTGGTCAATAACCCCCTATGTGTGATGATATATCGTAAAAAATACCATAAAATACTATTACCAGCAGTTTTATAGGATAGCGCTTACAGCCCAAAGGTACCGATTTGCAATTTCATAATATAGCGGATTAACTCATCAGACCCTGGATGTTCTGCTTGTCAGTTATGGTTAGGGACCTTAGTTCTTCTTTAATTCTGTATCGCAAGTAGCACAAGAAGAAATCTCTAATCATATACTAAAAAATAAATGGTTCACATTTATGTGACCTTTAGTCTGTTTCCTGGGCGTAGTCTAGTCTAGAGGGACATTTCTTGATTGTACACAGTGGAGAGCATATGATGTTTGTATTGCACAGTACAGACTGATAAAGGTAAAGGTGCCCTGATTAGTCATACAGCGCCATCCATCTTGTTCCCCTCAGAATCCATCTTCCCAGACTGCTCTAGGCAGTGGAAGGTTATGTTCGGTTAGTCTACCACTTGATGTATTCCATATCTGCTCCCATGGCAGTGGGCTTTGATATATAACATGAGCATTTCCTGGCATGTTTGAGCTGGGATGTTGTGGTGCTCAGAACAAGCGTGTAATTGAAGCCTTGCAGGTGCTCTCTCTGGTATCTGCCCCTCTCATAACATCATGCTTGTGGAATTTCTGTCCCCAGCGGCTCATTTGTATCCTGATATACCCACATCTCTCCTCTGCCTGTTTTTCTTTCTTAAGGAGCTCTCATTTCCCTGCAATAGGATGTGTTTTATTTCCCTTCCAGTGCTCCCCATCACCAGTGATTCTAATACTCTGTGGGTCTATGACAAGCTGCACATTAATCTGAATATCTGCCTGTTCTCCTGAGAGAAGATGCCATTAAAGTCCATGCATAGATTTGCTGGAATGGTGATCAGTTTAGTGTTTCCTGGGGGATAGTTAACCCTTGGAATGACATTATTTTTCATATGAGGGGATGCTATAAAAAAGATCAATTACTGGATATTAATGAAGAATGGCAGAGGAAAGCAGTGTCAGTACATATAATGAGTAAAGTATTTCTTCAGTATCCCAGTTAAACTCCACATTGGGTAAAACACCAGTTACTTTGACCATTGCCCTTGTAGCTTCTTAGATACAATGCTAATGGCACAGATTTGCTGCATTGTGCCAAATATAGGGATAAATCTGGATGCTAGATACTGTATTTGTGTGTAAGTACGATGGACATACTGCAGTGCTTACAAAGATTAGTATATAGTATCTGGATATGTCTGGGCACTGTGAACTGTATCTGAAGATACAGTGTGGGGGGGGTAAATATGATAAGCACTGTGAACTGTATTTGGAGGGGGGGTAAATATGATAAGCACTGTGAAATGAATCTAGGAATTTCTGATAGGATCTCTGGGTCTGGCCAATTTTCAGTGCTTCTTAACATTAATATGTTTATATGTACTAACCGCCGTGTCTTGGTTCATATATAATGGCCGTTGTTTATCAATATAAGTCTACCAATGGAGACCCTTTTCTGTGCCCCAATGTAAAGTTCCACTTACGAGTCTTTGCCTCCAGCCCTCAAAGGGATTACCCTTGTCTGTCTGCTTACTGGGGCCTCTGCTGCTCTGGTGTGCACTACTACACTCTAACACAAATGTGAATATCAGTTCATAAGACACATGTTAAAGGTGTGCTAGGAAGTAAAACCCAACCCATGCTTGTGAATTACAGTTCTCATCCTGTCATTCCTTTCACTCCATCATAACTCCAGATCCCACCTGCAGAAAGTGCATGCAGCAGTGTGAATACTTACAATACCCTGGTCACCCGACGTTAGCTGAATTCACAGTTCATTCCCGTACCCCCAATACCCAAGGACATAGTTCTCAAGGATAACCACCAGAGGGCAATATAACATTACAAAAGTAAAGAAAAAGTCCCATTTATTCTATATATATTTAACTGTTTGTATACATCTTCAATTGATTCTTAGCACTGAGATTACACTTTCCATTTAATAATTTTTGTGTTGCATCCCTGGCACAACTGGGGTGATTTATATAGTAACTCATAGCAACCAATCAGATGCTGCCATTTATTATTTTAACTTCCATGTGTCAGTGAATGCTAACAGCTGATTGGTTGCTATGGGATACTAGACCAATGGAAAGATTGCCCCTGTAGATGAACCACCCTAAATGTGTCTGATTCACAAAGGGATTTCTGCTGTTTTGCTACTCTCTGCTGTTGCCTATGTCTAGGCTCAGCCAATGAAAGCCTTGGAAGTATAGACTGTTTCCTTTTTAGTACTGTTCATCTCTGTGGTACAACTGGTGGGCTTTGAGTATTAAAGTTTATGGGGGTCTACAAACATATTTACTTCTCACTGAAAATAACTTTGTCCACCATTTACAGTGGTATTCCTGCAGAGAGCACATATTCTCAGCCCTTATATGTGGTGGGTACTTCAGTGCATTAGTCAGCTATTGGTAAAACCATGGGAGAGGGACAACTGAGGCCTAGCATATGGATGCCCACTTTATCCACAATGTTTCCGTTGGCCTCTTACCTACTAAAACTTACATCTTTGGCCTCTTAGTGCAAATGGTTCTACTTATTCCAACAAGAAACTTGATTATTGATTCATGTATGAATGACACAGCAAAAGTCCATGTTGCTATAATATTTTGTTGATGAGATTCAAGAGAGCAGTCTGGAGATGATGCCTACAAAAATAAATCGGGAGAGGAATCACTAATGGCAGGGATGTCAAAACGTTATACCTTTGGATTGCTGAGGATTCTGGGGGTTGTAGCTCTAACAACAGCTGGTGGACATTCTAGATTAAATTCCCCAGGCCTATGTGGGGATTAATTATGTCTTGTTTCAGGGATCCCACATAAGCCTCTCTTCTGTACGCGCACACATGCTTACTCTGCTCCGTCTTCTGGTACCATTCTACTCTGTTAGTGCATGGAGCTCAGGGAGAGGAACGGGGGTTATTTTGGCATGAACTATATCCAGCGCAGATGTTTATTTATTTTTTTTACTTCTTAAGTAATAATCATCTTTTTTATTGGGAAAATCATTTTCAGCTGTATTCACTCATCAGCTAACAGGAAAAGTGTTTTTTTTTTTCAGGCTTTAATATTTTGTTTGCGGTTTTTGTTACCTCTCCAGCCAAAATCACTCTTGCAACGCGGCGTTTGTAATCTAGGATTCTAACTCTGCTCTGCTGACCCTTTCTCTGCTGGTTTCCATAACGACATGACTTCCAAATATGTACATGGCTTTACAAGCATTAAAAAGATATAAGTGTTTGAAAATGTCAAAATGATTTTATTATTATAAGGTTGCTTAAATGTCTTAATGACTTAAGAAACTTTAAACGGCCAATAATTTATCTTTAGGCCTATTTTAAGGGTTACTTTAACAACCTCTGCTGTGTAATGCAGTTGAGTTTTATTATATTATTCAATTTTGCTTTAAAAAACAATTTAGGGAATTTTGTTTTTATTTGAGCTTAATACGGTGTTTACTTTCCTATTTGATAAAATGCTATATTGCTGCCTTGTTCTATTTTGCGGGCTAAGCAGTTTCTATCCCCACAGTTAGCCAGTGTGACATCTAAATGCAATAAGCACATTAGCTGATAGAGAAGTAAGGGTAGCAAGTACCCCAACAATAGTTTGGGTTACTGCTCTACTGGCTTCAGACCACTGTTTGAAACTAGTAAGGAGTATCGGTGCTTGTGTATTGTTAGGATTGTTGGGGTAGCTGCTTCTGATTATAGTACAGTTTGTAAATTAAAGGTAATAGGCTCATTCTTCAATGACTGCGCAACCTTTACAACATTTGAGATATGAAATCACACACATGCCAGAAACAGGCAATAAGCGAGCTGTGTATGTGTTAGAAGCTACATCCAGTTATAGACCTGCACTGCTGCACACACTACTAATCAGTTAAAAGAAAATATGTTTGGGCCGAGGCCCGGGCCCAGCAAATGAGGATCGGCCGCTGGGGTGGGGTGCGGCTGAGAAATATTTTTTCAAAACAATTTATAGTTTAATTTGAATAGTTGTGATGTATGTGATAACAACACATTTTTTGGAAGTTGACAGTTTGCCCCCTAGGAGCTGCTCAAGAAGCTTTTAATCATAAACTGCCCTGAGCTTATGTATTAAGCTTTCCCCTAGAAAGTCTGACTTCTAATGGGTTAACCCATTCATTAATTGTTTGAAGCTATTTTATTATTATTCATTTTTTATGTGTTCTTCAGCATCAGACTTGAGTGCTGGTCCCACCAGAAAACAAGAGATCAGAGCCCTGCTAATAAAAATGTTTACTCTTGTCTCTTCATTGACCTCTTTAGTTTATTTCTTGCATCGCAAAATCATGCACTGGGCTGGTTAGGTCTATAGAACACTTACTTATTGTGGGGCCTTTGAAATGTTTACACAGGGACATATTCATCAAAGTGTAAATTCGGGCAGAGTATATTTGTGTCAATTTGTGATGCTTCACTTTGACAGATGCAAATTTGCTACTCATTCTATAAAAAGTGGAATCCCTTGGCAAAGGGGCGAACTATGATGAATGCTATTTCACGCGCAGTCAGCCCTGTCAGTTGAACAGTAGTGGACCTTTTGAAGCAAATTTGATCAAACAAAGTGAAATTATGTTATTTCTCCGCGATTCTTTAAAGGTTGAAAATGTCACCCGAACTGTATCTTTCTTAGATTAATGTCAAAATACTATTAATAGGCGGGATTGATAATAAGAAGGGACAATGTCAACACTTTGTTATATTGTGATCACCACTAGTGTTATAGTATTAAAACCACTGCCATCAACTTCACAACTCTGATCTAGCAAAGTCAAACAGGTGAATTGGGAACATTACGTCTTGGCAATTCGCCACTTCAAAATACTCTGAATTTAGGTGAATTTAGCAAAGAGATGTGGAAGTGGTATAGAATTGGTTGTGAATTTGCCTCATTGCAGAAACTGATGCAGCTGGACATGAATTCAGACCTTTACATGATTGTTTGCACTTTAATGAATAACCCCTTTCCAATAAGTTGGGGATACTTACAAAGGTGGCTGACAACCAGGCTAATTTCCTAAAGCTTTCCTCGGGATAACTACTGTTAACTCCTCAGAAGTTCTTATAATGGACGAAGAAAGGCTCTGTCTAACTCCTCACCCTGCTGTTCCACACGCCCCCTGTGTGTATATAAGTACAATACAAGGGACTTATGTCCAAATCTCCATTTGCCTGAGAGGTGAAACTTTCCGTGTGGTCCTTATTATACAAGCCTGGATGGAAACCTATTATGACCATGGGTGGATTTCCTACCTCTGCTTGAAAGGGCCCTACTAAAGCCACTGACAAGTACATAATAGAAACTATGGTTAGTGGAAACAATAAAAAGAATATTACACAGGGGTCTGCTCATATCCAGAATATACACATGGCACCCAACGATGCACCTTAGAACCCAACCACTGGTAGAAATCCCAGCCACACTCCACGTTAGATTTAAGTATGCAAATGGAAAAAAGTCGTGTCCTAACTACTTAATCATCTTATGGCCCGAATACTTCTTAATCTTTCTCTGGGTTTTCCACCTAATTATTACATACCCACTATACAAAATTACAGGATCTTAAAATCTTTGACAAATTGACTTAAAAGACAGAATAGTGAGCATACTTCATCTTCGATGTTATTTCTGCCCATATGGTCAGAGATTTGATCAAAGAAACGTTATCATGTATCCAGCATCGCTTTTTGGCGGTGGAAAGAATATTATGATTTAAATAGCTTCTATTCATAAAAAAGTAATCTTTAGACATATCCTGCATGTAAAGAATTTAAACCATGTGTTATTTGGTCTGGGCACCCAGTGGCTCAAGTTTAGAGCGTTGCAGTTTAGATAGGATTGATTTTGATGATTTTATTTTTTAAAGGAGCCCATATATCTCTTTATAACAAACATATGGATTGGATAGAGGGTTTATTATTATATACGGTAGTTAAAAATAATTTTCCCAAATGGCGCAGACTAACTAGACTTTGTCTTGGTGGTAAATAGGTTTTGTAATCAAAATGAAATGCTCAAACAATACCGTGGTGTGTAAAGTGGTGTTATATGATATGTTTCTTTTATACAACAGCTGAATTATAAAAATAGTGGAAATGCCTAGTGATAAAGTCCCTTTAAATATAAAATATCAACTGTTGCTGGATATAGCAGCATGCATGAAGTACTTAATTCAATTAGGATGACAATGCTTGAAAATTGCTATATGCTGTTCAGTCCACAAAGGACAGTATTATTTGGCTATGTCTAAAGCCTCAGCTTAAGCAAACATTAGAGCAGTTGCACAGACTGCTAAGAGGGCCTAGAAATGCAGGTGGTACATACAGATTTGGGATCATGTTGACTGTGGCCACAAGGTAGAGGAATAGAATCTGCACACACACACGCAGGGAAGTATAGAACTTTATTTAATTAAACCATCAGTGCATGTTAACAAACATCAACGTTTCTGGGGGTAAAATCCACCCTTCGTCAGGCTTATAGAAGTGTAAAAGTGAGAACAACACGGGGTTGTTTTCTAATTGTTTAATTGAAAGGAGGAGTTTCTACCTCCCTAGGGTAGTTATTGTTCTCACTATTACTCTTCTGTAAGCCTGACCTTAATGGTTTAATTAAATAAGGTTCTATACCTTCGTGTGTGTGTGTGTGTGTGTGTGTGTGTGTGCAGATTCTATTCCTCTACGTTGTTGCCTAATTTGTGATGTGTACCCAGCATTCAAGAATCT
>WMED01004340.1:0-20873 GCA_019650415.1 Pipa parva
GATCTCAGTGCTTATTGACAGCAGCAGTATTTTTTAAATCACATGAAAAGAGGATTTTGTGGGGTATATTTAAAGGAGACCTAAAGCAAGGTATAAAGCATACTCATCCATAGTTATAGCACACTTTAAAGGAGACCTAAAGCAAAAAAAATTAAAAAGGAGTATTAAAATACCATAAATAGAGCTGATTCATTACAGTCACAGCATGAGCTGTTCTGTAATTAGCCGGCACCCGATGCTTCTTCACAGCGCAGGCTGACTGAGAAGCCAGCACGAAGCTCCTCCCACTTGCTTCACCAGCCTCACACATCATCACACTCATTGCGCGGAGCGTTCTCATTGGCCACCACAATGAATGTGATTATATTTCAACCATTTATCACAGACAGTGAAACAAGTCGGGAGGAGCTTTGCGCTGGCTTCTCAATCAGCCAGTGTTCTGAGCCTTCTAATGATGAGGGTTTAGTTAGTAATGTCTCAGTTTTCAAGAGATTTTTATTTGCTACCTGTTTATGGAAAATCTCTAGGGACATGCTCCCAGTTTCCAAAGATTGTTATTTTCTGCAATGTGGCAAATTTATCAGCAGCTCACGACATTACAACAGCAGCATTTTTATGCAACACTTTGCTTTTTTTTTTTTTCACAAATGTAACATTTTGTGTTTTCATCATGTTTCAAATTTGTGCAAAACATAATGCTGTTAAATTATTATATAATGAGATAACTACAGAGACATTAGTTGTTTTTTTTATCAAAGTCCGAATTCACCTTGCATAGTATCTCCGCGTCAATATGACTAGGAAGTCGCAAATTCACTTCTCCTCATGAAGCAGCAAAGCAGCAAACAGACGCTGTTGCATGTGTTCTGCGTCACAGTCAGTCGCACAATAGTAAGAATGAGAAGTCATGCGGAGTGAAGAGAATTCCTCCAGTGAAGGGCAGTGATGTCAGTCTCATCATATCCCACTATCTATATATAAGTGAAAAATATTTATTTTTATATGTCACCTTATACTTAGTTTATGTTTAATAGAGACTAATTTAGTCACAGTCGCCATTGTTAGTTTTGAATGAATAGTCGCCTTACGCAACACTGGAGCCCTGTCATCAACCCCTCAATTCGCCTCTCTGATCTGGCGAAGGCAAACAGGTGAATCGGAGTAGTACTCCCTGCAGAATCCGCTCCTTTGACAGACTCCGTCGCATGCTGAATTACCTGTGCACGCAAATTGATGCTAAGAGATCAAGTCTGTCACTGGAGTAAGCATCAGAATTGGTTGCAAATTCGTCACGTCGCAGAGATTGTTGAATAAGCGGAGGTGGAGAAGTTGTGAATGGACGTGAATACAGGTATATACACGACAGTTTGGACTTTGATGAATAACCCTCCATTGTCTCCTTAAAATAGATCCATCACTTCTCTACTTTACACCTATTAATGACAAATTCACTGCAATACACAACGGCTACTATTCACCTGACTACAAAGTAGTATGTGACAGTTCCCAACAATTTGCTCCAAATATGCTGTTTAGAAACGGTGCACAACTGGCTACGTTACAGTGCAGACACTTTACTGTCTAGCGTGACAAATTCACTCTCAACAAGCCCCTTACAAATTTCAACAACAAAATCGTAGAATACCTGGGGGTGATGTGTGTCAGCAAAAACTGTAGGGAAAAAAAAAAATGCAAATATCCTTGAGCAATAAATATTACAAAACCATTTCACAAAATAAGACTTTTTATGGTTCATCACATAAATCTAATGAAAGTCTGCAGAAATATGCAAATCCATGGATATTTGTGTAACACAATTCATTGCCCGACGTGATAGAATGACATATGCTCCTCCTGTTATAAACTGATTCAATTGGCAACAAAGCACAAAATGCATCAACAGAGCTCTGTCTTATCTTCCTGCCCAGGTGCTGAAAACATTATTGTGGGAATAGCACAGGATGTCAGATAAGCACTCGCTGTGTTTTCCATCCGTATTATGCCTTAATGTATAGAGTTCAGCGCATTGTACCCGTGGCTTTATTTGAAAAGTAATTGAAATGACATTAAACACTAGGTACTAAACACAAAAGTCTGAAACATTGGGCTAGTTTTGCTTATTAGGAAATGGACTTACTGACAGTCAGTGTAATTACAATCAATATGAGCTACTGACATCTATAGGTATTTACAGTATTGCCTTTAAGGAAACAGGTTATGAAAAAAGCAGAACTCCAATATTAGTTTTTCACCATCCTGACCTAACATTATTACATCCTTCCTTCTGAATTTTAATCACTCTGTCAGTCACCCAAACCCAGCATGCCCTCGATCTTTCAGTACATTTCACCATAGGCAAACAGTAAACAGCACCTCTAGTCTAAACAGGACCTCTAGTCTAAACAGCAGAGAATGAACTAAAGGTGATTTACCATAATGGAAAGAAATATCAGACTTAATGAGGCTGAAAGGAAAGACCCTACTAGGCTACTTTGTAATGTTCCCAGGATTTGCAGAGTAGGATTTTGCAATTGATTCTGATAAAATGTGCTATTTATATTTTATTTTAAATGAAAGTAGCTGTTTCCAAGACGAGAGATTGTTTATGCTATACTGCATTTCAAGTCAGTAGTTGCATATGTAACATTTATTAATGGTTGTTGATTTTAGCAAAGTTAGAAATCTCAATCTCTCTCAGTTTTTTAATTTGTTACCATAGGAGGATTTTTGCTTTTATGATATATATATATATATTGTTGGTTATTCTTTGTATGTTAAACCATGGAAAGCAATTAAAAAATGCCTCTTGTAAAGGACAACCTTGCATTTTGAAATATTTGTCTTAGAGCATGTGTTTAAAGCCCAAAATGTTTGGAGGATAAATTTTTAAGAGTATTCTCTTAGATCTACATTTTGTCCTTAATAATAAAGATAATGATTCCTAAGGGTTTTCTTTTTATATATGGTATAAAACTTATATACTAGCATACCCATAATCCTCTACATCCTTCTTTAGATCTACAATAGTGTATACAAATTACTCCAAGTCTATTTCTTTACCCTATTGTGAGTATTACCTACCATAGACTGAGGAAAGGATGGCAATCCAGGAATAATAAGTAATACACCACTGATTAATAAAGACACATAGCATTTTAAGGAGTAGTGTTGAATAGAATAGAATTGAATAGAATAGACAGGTGATTAATAGAGCAAAATAGCACTAACCTGTATGCACAGTACATTTAACTGATCACAGCAGCACTAATCTATGTGCACATGTGCTTAAAATATTTCAGTATATCGAAACTGGACTAACCACAGCACTAGCAAAGAGCACTGCATAGCACTACACCAGGATCCTGAAAAACTTATGGGGGTTTAATTGTAATGTATGTATATATAATTTTATTTATAATGCACCACTGAATTACACAGCACTGTGCAGTTCAGTTGTAATCTGTCCATGGCTGCTGGGATTAGGATGTAAATTTTCCCATGAGGATCCATTGATGAGAAACAGCCAAGCTAAAGCTATCCTATATGAATAACCCACTAAGAGGGGAATACAGCATGCAGCAAAATGGGCTCTGAAGCGTTCGGCTCACTTCGTAATGGTATGCGCATGCTGATGTCCTGCGTGCGGACATCAGCATGTGCATTAATGGGATTCCCATCTCGGCGAGACCAAAAGAGTTGCCTCGCCAAGACAGGAATCCCTTTAATGCATATGCTGATGTCCATGCGCAGGACATCAGCATGCGCATACCATTGCGAAGTGAGCCGAACGCTTCGGAGCTCACTTCGCTGCATGCTGAATTCCCCCCTAAGTCCATTGATCTACCATAAGTAACTGATTCTGGATCCAAGACGGGTCCTGTACACAGTTTATATCCAACTTTTGTCCAAGATGCACTAACTTGTCTAGAGATACTTCCCACAGCAGCATTACCTTCCTGACATGGCATAGAAAGGCTTCGGAAGTCTGGCAAATACCATACTTCAAGGGAAATACCTTTAGAAAATAGTATATACTTCTATTTCTGAGCATATTGTTTGTAGTCCTATACTGAATTTTCTAAAATGAAAGTTTGCTTATAATATAGGAGAGAATGCAGTTGCAGGGGGATATTGGGCCCTGCAGAGTTGAGGTGAGTCAAGAGTTTTTTAAATAGATTTATTGTTTGACATTAGGTAAATGGGGTTTCTTCCACTAAAGATCGTTATGTTCATGTGAGCTTTGCTAATGTTACCCTTATTTGATCAACACATGAGGTAGGTGGTACAGCCAATTTAGTGTGTAGTATAGTTTCAATAAAAGGGTTATGGATTACGCTTAATGGCATATTTAAATTTAAAATTTTGTCTGTTGACCCGTCTTACTTTTATTCTATAGATACACTGATATAATATGCAAGTGCTGAGGTGAGCATTAACAACATGCCATATGCAGACCCTTTATTTATATCACCTTAAACTATACACACGTAGAAATCTAACAAACTCAGAAAAGCACGATTACGCTTTTCCGAGTTTATACCCGCGGGATCTCGGCAGTTTCTTGTGGTAAATATCACGAGATATTTTCAATCGATATTTATAGACCAAAACTTTTTGAATTGAATTTTTTTTATTGGATTTTTCAATGGAGAGGTATCCATACTTTTACATAAGTAGCATGGCTACCTTTCCATTGAAAAGTCAAGATCGAAAAACTCGATCGAAAGTTTCTCTCTGTAAATACTGATCGAAAAAAATCTTGCGATATTTACTGCAAGCAACTGCCGAGATCCCACGGGAATAAACTCGGAAAAGCAAAATCGGGCTTTTCCTAGTTTATTAAATGTCGCCCAAAAAGGGAAGACCATTTGCTTAGGCTTGTTCTAATGCTCTGTTTAAGACAGCCAGGTGATTAGTAAGAACTTCACATGCTTGGTCTTAGTCTAGCAATATTTTTAAGCAGGGCAATTGCTAATAATATTTCACCATAATCTGCAAAACAGAAACAAAAATTGCTATTCATTTTCACTTTGTATAAATAATAAATATGCATGAGTAAGACAAATCAGTTTATCAGAATTTAGCAGTGGTCCCTTATTTTGACCTACTTGTATATTTGGCCACGAGCTACATGAAGTCCCCTGATTGTATGTGTGGTTAATATAACCATTTATACTCTGTCTAATGCTGTTTAAATCGTTTCAAATATTCATACTTACCCCCAATAGGAGCAATATGCAATAGAACAAATTCAAATTGAAGGATTTTTTTTCCCCCATGTATTGGTATGCTGTAAGCTTACAATTGTACCATCACCATTCTCAGCTTTTATAACAAACCTGACATTTCTTTATCTACTACCATCCGGCAGTTTCTACAAACACTGACGCTGGTCAGAGACCATTTCAGTCCATTTACTTTGAAAATTTTACTTTACAATTGTAAACATGGGGAAATGTACTTATTGAGTGCAAAATAGAGTAATCATACGGTTAGCGGTAAACAGAGCAGAAAAAATGAACAAAATAAAATAGTGTGTACTATTACCGCTCCGCATTATCTCTGAACAGAAATGAATGCACCATAAAACCGGACCCACACAGGGTCTTCATCAGTGTTTTTCCCTCAGGCTAATGGACTTCTTAAAAAATCATAGCAAGGGCCATTAATTGCATTTGAATTATTGAACAGTGGTTATTGTAAGGCATTCCACCATTACAGAGTTCTGATAAACCAATTATTTTAACAGTGAACTTTCCTTAATTAGAAGAATACTCTAAGCAGAGAGCCGAATCTGCGGAATATCCGGAGTGCGACAATCCATGAGAGTGTGTGTGCGCGTGTGTGTGTGCGCGTGTGTGTGCTCGTGTGTGTGTGATCACTCTCAATTTAAAATTGATATACTTACAAGAACTTAATCTCTTTTTTTTTTCCAATATATCATTCACAATTATAATTTAACCAAAAAAAAAAAAAAAAAAGAAATCTAACTGCAGTTACTGCAGATTTTAAGCTCCATTTCACAACACAGAGCTGATAGTACCGGCGTATAATCTTTAGACAGCCCTCTTGTGCCTTCTTCATATGGAAATGATTTCTTTTTAATGCCAAAAAAAAAAAGATTTTTATCCAAATGAGATTTTCATACTCTGAGCACAGATCAACATGGTACTCAGTGATTAAAATGCAAGGTAATTTAGTTCACACATGAATCCATTTTCTCATCCGTTCCTGTCTATCTTTAAATTCATGGGCTCATTGACTGCAGTGTGAAATCTATGTAAAGTATGTCTGCATTGTTAAGCCGCATTATTTTGGAGAGTACCTCTTCACATTTCAAAATGCACAGTGCACAAAGATATGTACAGCTATATTCAGTACCAGCCAATATATAAGAAGTGACATTTCATTCGCATGTGTAGGAAACACATAAGCTTTCTTTCTTTGAAGATTCCAAATGTTCCTTAAAGAGGTGATATCGTTCCAAAACCTTTTATTTCTAAATAATCCTATTTCACTTCTGCACATTTTTTCAGTCAATGAAGACATGCAGTTTTTAGATAATTACCAATTAGAGATATTGTTCTGTCGTTGAAACAGTCTCCTTTCTAGGATTCTGATAATAAGTTCAACCGATAACACTGATGAAAACAATGATTTATTTATTTTTCAAAGCAGCATAGCCAGTAGCAGACTATAGGGACAAATCCACTTTACTAAAAGTATAACATTGCTTTAAGGGAAAAAAAAAAACATTTTTTCAGTGATAAATAATACCTCTTTATTGAGAAGTGACCTTTTTCCTTTTAATTTATAAAATCAGCAACGAATAATATGTTTAATGAGACTGTTATTTTAGTCATTCACCAGTTCCTAACACCCCTACTCTTCTGAATGCACCTAAAGTTCATTTCCCAACACCCCAGCTATGGAATGGCCTACATGCAGTCTGGGTAACACATGATTGGGAATTAAAGGTGATTGATTATAGTACTGACAAGCTCAGCATTAAAATGATGTCATTCAAAATGTAAAATAGGGAAAGATTTGAGTAAAGAACTTTTTTACATTAATATATTTTATTGTCCATTGTATTATTTACCTATGTTCTGACTCTCTGTAGAAAGGCATTCTCGCACAGACTTACTTTTAGCCAGCCACCCAGTAGAATCACTGGATCATCTCTGAACTATAATGGTCTAATCCTGTGCTCGGGATTCATTTTCTTGACCAAGAAGCATCCTCAGCAGGTAGTGGTGGTACTAATTGTATTCATATATCTCACCTGCTGAATAGGTTTAATTTTAACATATATATATAAATGTATGTATATACAGTATGTACACATTACTATAAATAGCATAGGATAATCTTATTGTATGTATGTATGTATGTCTAATTTTATTTATAAAGCGCCACAAATTTATGCAGCGCTGTACAATTCAGCGATACAAGTACAATACAAACAAGGGAAAAGTGCATAAAAAAATACAAGTAAAAAATTACAAGGATACATCAAATTAAGTGCTAGTTTGTGATTGACACAAGAGGTTGGAGGTCCCTGCCCCAAGGAGCTTACAATTGTGTATATTTGTATGTATACATATTTTTAGTTATGTTGAGCTGCTAGTTTATGAAGAGCTAAACATTTTTACAGTTTTTATAAAGGCATGGGCGACATACTCAACAAAATTCAAAGAAGGTTGCAAGTATAGAGACATAAATATCAAAACCATAGTAAGACTGAATGGGGCTTTAGGTAATATAATTTGGTCCCCCTGCCCTCTTCAGCATCCCCCACTCCCCTTCCCCCTGGCACCCTCAACTCCCCCTAATCACCATCATTTCATGCAACAGAATTATGGTGCCTTTGATAATCCTAATCAGAATGCATCATTTTAAAAAGTGTTTTACACCACATCCCCAAAGATGTGTTCAATAGATTGATGTTGTTAACAAATTACAACAGGAATTGCTTAATAGCCCCAGTTAAATTGCTATCAATGTCCAGCAGCTAGATAATCCTTTACATTACACACTGCTTAGTAACTCAGTTAATGTGTCAACTGGCCAGCAGCTATAGTTACATTACCAATTAATTAGTATCCTAATTAATTAGCTCAGTGGTCTTCAGCTAAACATTACATCATGATGAACAGTTCAGTTATTTTGCTCAGAGGCCAACAACTACAGTTAGATTTTATATGTATTAGTTTCAAGCTTCATTTGCATTAGTTGACAGCAGATCGTTTCATCATACCAGTTTGTTGCTCATTAACTAGGAACTTTTTTAAGTCAAGTTAGTACCCAGCAGCTAGATACATTCAACACTAATTAGGTTATCTGCTTGGTAACTAGAAATATGACAAAGGCCATATTGGCAAGCAGTTAGAGTATATACTTCTCAGCAATCAGCAGCTAGTTGTATACCCACTCCTCATTTGCTCATTTATACATTGATAGTTACATCACACATTAGACAATCCAATTAAGATGCTTCCCCATTACAAAGTAAGATACATAAGAACATTTTTCAGTGGCTAGCAGATAGTTATATTACTAAATTCCAATTTGCCCAAATCATTTGCTCAGTCGCCAATGGTTAGATATGGTAACCACTGACCAATGTCCAGTGGCTAGCTGTAATCTGCAATCTGTAAATGCATTACATGTTGATAGTTACATACAGCTTTCACTATACGCTGCTTAGTGGCCAGCAGTTTGATAACAATTTACCCAAGTGTAGTAACCAGCTGAAAGTTATTGGAACTCACCAGTCCAACCCCCATTGCTTTAAGAGAGTGACCAGATTCCAGAATTTAGAAATGGACCAAAAAAAAAAAAAGTTCTATCAATATATTATCAATCAAATGCAGATACATATATGCAGTAAACACAGGAATTATCATGCTACAGTAAGGATGAGGAAGCATAAGAAATTGCAAAAAAAGCATAATGGTGGGATGAGCAATAAGGGAGCATCAAGAATTTCTTTAAATGCCTATCAGATATACCCCCAAATGTTCTGCAATTTTGCCCCCACAGACACTACTGAAGAGTTTTCTATCAGACATTCCTAAAGATGCTGTGCAGATGCCCCACAGATGATCCCTACCCAAACAAGCCCCAGATGTTCTGTAGCACTCCATACATTCTCTAAAAGGGCTGGTTTTAGACAGGGTGGAACCCTGGGCAGAACTGAAATTAGGGCCCCATAAGTAAATGAACAGAATGGGAATACCCTAGGTATTTCCCAACTGGCTCCCCAATCTCTTCTTGCTACAGTTTCTCACCTTCAAACCAGCTCTTCAGTTGCCTGCAGATCTCCTCACAGAGTGAGAGAGCACAGACAGCTAATTCCCTCTTCCCTTCCAAGCCTAAATATCCTGTAGGGTTCACACATACTGATAGCATACAGCCAAACAGCCCCCCTCCCAGTGCTTTGCAATGTAGCCCCAGCTCTGTGTAAGACTCAGTGAGTTTGTGAGGCTCCGGCATCAGCCAGAATTGCGCCAGTACCCTGATGGGTCCTGTTTTAGCAGAGTTAATGAGCACATCATCAATGGAAAAGTTTGGGCTGGCATTAGCCATGACTAAACTCTCAGAGAAGGGTAGAAAATGAATAAGCAGAGGGAGGTCTGTATATTATAGAAACATAGAGGGGATAGAAAAACTAGATGGCATTAACCTCAAAGAAGTGACAGCTGGAAAGGAAAAATGAAAAGCCCAAACCACACTACCATGACCTTCAGTGTGTGGGAGAAGAAGAAACCACTGTAAGTCAGAAAAACCTCAAAGGCATTATTAATAGCATGAATAAGTCAACTGGAGCATTAATGGAGAGATGTTAACATTAAATCAAATGGAGGATGAAAAGAATAGAGTATTATTAGAAGCACCGAGTACGTAATATTAAAATACAGGAAAAGCTAAAGTTACATCTTTTTCTGCACCAAGCAGTATGCCCACACAAGCTTAAAATGCTCATCAGTAAATACTACATATTCTGCAATGCAGCCTTCTAAATATCCCACGTATTCAGCACTCTGAAACTGCCCTAAGACATGCTACAATGGCTGTGCAAAGTGCCTAAGATATACCCTACCCAGATACAATGCTAGTATCCTACTAGCCAGCAAACAGTGCCAATTGTTACCACTATATCTCAGTTGTTGTGCAAAATATTATAAAGTTCAGATAAAATTCTAAGTTGCAGTGAAAAGTGGTTAAGGCATGCCTAGCCCCCAAACAGTGGCAATTAACCTAGGTATAGATAAGTCTATGATCACTTATATTCTACTGCATTGGATAATTTCAACTGATTGTGGAGGAGAGCAAGCAGCATCACATCTCTGTGTTTTATCTGTCCTTTTTCAGGAAACTGCGACCACTGTTAAGTGCTGTACTAATACAAAGCTTAGATATGAAATTCTGAAAATGTATTAACATCTTGTAAAGTTCTAAATAAAACAAAAAAGTAACATTCCACAACATTTCTTCCTAAATCAAATATGAGTTTTACACTTCCAACCCCTTGTTTCTTTAGGGTATATTTGGTCACATCTAATTGGACTTTGCATAGTGTCACCAGCCGGTACACTGAAAATTCTAATTAGCTAGTGTAGGGAATTACTCAAGTGCTGGAGCAGTCTTTAAGGTTTAACAAACAATAAACAGCAAGTTTCTTTTGATTTGAAATGTTTATTAATGGAAAAAATGAACTTAATAAAACAACAGTCTCTTCAAACAATAGCAATTTCCACAGGAAAAAGTCCTTGGTCAAAAACACAGTGGGTAACTCTACCCCATACAGGTTTGGTTCACAAAAACAGAGTACCTTCCCTCCTCCTTCTTCTTTAATCACTAGTTCCTGTTTCTCTCACAAGGATTTTCAGCCTCAGCCACAGAATCAGCTTTCTTACTTCCAACTCCAACCCACCAACCCCCAACTGGCTCTCCCAGCTGCCTTTTAATCAGGCGTTAGCCTGCAGCTGGGGTGACTTACAAAACCTGGTCTGACCTCCATTAATATGTTTGGATTATTGGGCAAAATACCTCCCCTCAAACACAAAACCATTACATTTCCCCTCCCCGCTCAACCTTAGGGGCATCACTTTCAGCCATCAAGCAATGCACCCTGAACAAGGCATCAACATTACCTTGCTGTGCTCCTGGCCTATGTAACACCTGGTAATTATAGTTTTGTAAAGCCAGGAACCATCGGGTGACCAGAGCATTTCTCTTCTTATTCTGAGCCATCCATTTTAGTGGTGCATGGTCTGTCACTATGGTGAACTTCCGCCCTAATAAATAGTTTCTTAGGGACTCTAGGGCCCACTTAATGGTCAGACACTCTCTCTCCACTATTGAATATTTCTGTTCACCTGGGGTCAGTTCTTCTCTACAACTTCATAGGGTACTTGCCATTTGTAGGTTTTCAACCCCAGGCTCCTGGAGTACACCAGTTACAACTTTTACATTTTCCTTTGCTATTGTCAGGATTGGATCCTGTAATTTGATGGTACAAAAGTCATCCCTGACTATGGGCAAATCAGGGACATTTAAGACTGGTAAATTTTCCTGTTCCTCCTCCCCAATCAACATTTCTAGATGAAAACTAGCATCCTTCTCAGTGGTCACCCCTAATATTTCTTTATGGGCAGGAATAACAGAGCCACCTTTTAGGGAGTTATGACATTGCGGTCTTTCCCACATCTTCCAAAACAATTGAAAATCCCTCCCAACAATCACATTATGCAGTAACCCTTTAACTACCCCTACTTTGTGTTCAACAGTATCCACAACAGTTTTGAAAGTCACTACAATAGTGGGGTATTCTTGAGTGTAACCATGAATGCAAATAAACCCCATGGGAAGCTTCTGTAATTTCTGGGGATCCAACAAGCTGGCATAAACTAGAGTAACCATGCTTCCCAAGTCCAAAAGTACATTTATTGGGTGCACACTAATGTTGACAAAACAGTTATGTGGTTCAGGCACAAGGTTAGGTTGGGCCATGCATACAGTGAGTTGGGTCCTGCCACATTACACTCCATGGGTTCTTCCCTCATGGGACAATTTGCCACAATATGGCCTGGGCCTTGATACCTCCAGAATATAATGGGTCTTGGTTCCCTTGCAGGGGATCCCTGTTTAGGGGAATAAGTAATGGTCTATCAGGCATATCTACTCAAGACCCACCCTTCCTTACACCTCTGACCCCTGTTATAGCAGGAACAGTCTTACCATATTCTGGCATCTTCTTATTCTTTGAAGGTATTTGTTTATTGGAGCTTTCCTGGAGACTTGCTTCTGTAACCAGGATTCTTTCGGCAATGGCAACCAAGTCATCTGAATCCTTAGCATCGGCTTGTGCATCCAGCTTGGCCATAAGTATTCTACTAACTCCTTCTTGAGTCTTCGGGGCTTGTTAGTGAGCCCTCATGGCTTGCTGATGTACTTGTTGCTGTTGTGCATTAGCTTGTTGTAGCTGTCTATTAGTTTTTTGCTGTACCTGTGTAGCATACAAAAGCCCCTTCACTATTTCTTCCATGGCAGCAACTTTAAAGCAGGAAAACATGAAAAAACACAAAAACGTAACTTTAACAACCTTGCTTTTAAGGGTTCTTCTCCTTTAAGAGATTTTTGCTTGCATCCTAAACCTTATGTAGGGAATCACTCAAGTGCTGGAGCAGTGTTTAGGGTTTAACACACCGCAAATAACGAGTTTCTTTTGTGTTCAAATGTTTATTATTGGAAAAAATGAACTTAACACAGCCCTTCTGGCAAAACAACAGTCACTTCAAAAAATAGCAATTTACACAGGAAAAAGTCCTTGGACAAAAACACAGTGGGTAACTGTACCCCATACAGGTTTGGTTCACAAAAACAGAGTACCTTCTCTTCTCCTGGGTTGTCTCCTTGGGGTTTCATAGTGTTGCAAAGCCAAGTTGTATTACAGAGTCTTTAACCACTAGTCCCTGTTTCTCTCACAAGGATCTTCAGCCTCTGCCATAAAATCCACTTTCTGACTTCCAACTCCAACCCACCATCCCCCACCCGGCTCTCCCAGCTTCCTTTTAATCAGACTCTAGCCTGCAGCTGGGGTGACTTACAAATCCCGGTCTGACCTCTAGCAATATGTATGGATTATTGGGGCAAAATACCTCCCCTCAAACACAAAACCCTTACTTACACTGGTCGCAAACACCGAAATGGATGCATTTTACTAACGTTATTATAGAGACATTTTATAAAATGTAATTTTTCTAAGGACTTTCACTTACAAACATGGGTAATTGTTATGTAAAGATGTATTTTGTTTATAGTAAATCAGAGGCAAATAATGCTTCTTTAAATGGCAGGCACTGAGTTAGACAAGAGAATGGAATTTCCTACCTTGGGGTAGGGAGCTTGTGGATATAATGGCATTATTTCGTATTCCATTTGTATATTTACTATTCTTCTGGATTCCATTCATGTTACTTGGATTATTGTGACTGATCCAACGTTTTACTGATTTCAGATATGGCATATATTATTATTGCGGAACATAGTCATATCATTTGTACATCATTTATTTTACAGCTGAGCACAGAATCCTGTAGGTTGATAAAAAAAAAAAAAAAAATAGTACGTTTATCACATACAATGCATTAACTTCTGTAATTCTAATGCAAAGTATACTTGGACACCAGTACCTGTAGTGAATTATTTAGGATTATCCTACTCTGCTTTTCTGCAGTGCAAGCTCTCTGGTTAGAAAATAAGTTCCTCAAACAGATTTGGAAGATAAAATCCGATTAATGTCTGATGCTCCTGATCCAACTACATATGGAACTGAATTCCTCTATATCTGAAGTCTGTCTGAAATTTGGTATTTCCTGTACATTTGTTTTTTGCACTGAAAACATTTAACTTAGTTACGCTTAACTGGAAGATGCTCTGATTGCTCCGTTATTACCAGCAGAGTAATCCTATCTCACTTTATTTTTCCTTGGGAAAACACCTATCCTACTTTACTTACCCCTCTAAGAGGGTTATTCATCAAAGTCCGAACAGTCGCGTATATGCCCATATTCACATCTATTCTCGACTTCTCTAACTTTGCTTATTCAGCAATCTCTGCAATGTGACAAATTCATGACCATTTCTGACGCTTACGCAGACTTACGGAGCCCTTCGCATCAATTTGTGTGAGCATGCACAGGTAATTCAGTTATTTAGCATGTGATGGAGTCAGTCAAAGGGGCGGATTCTGCAGGGAGTACCGCTCCAAATTCACCTATTTGTCTTTGCCAGATAAGAGTGGCAAATTGAGGGGTTGATGGCAGGACTCCAGTGTTGCGTAAGGCAATTATTCATTCAAAATTAAAAATGGCGACTGCGACTAAATTAGACTACTACTAAACACGAACTAGGCACAAGGTGACATAAATATAAGTATTTTTCACTTATATACAGTTAGTGGGATATGATGAGACTGACGTCACTGCCCTTCACTGGAGGAATTCTCCTCACTCCACATGACTTCTCATTGTACTATAGTGCGACTGAAAATGATGCACTACACATGTGACGGCTTCATGAATATACTCATGACAGTATGGCTACCATTCCATCAAAAAATGTAAAAATCTAGATTGAAAAAAATGAAAAACTTGCGTGCTAATTTCAGGAGAACAATGCAAGATCTCGCGCGATAAACTTGGAAAGACCGAAAGCGGTCTTTCTGAGTTTAATAAGTAAATTAAATAATTACAAGTTGTTTTCTTTCCTCTGTTTGGAAAAATCAGAATTTTAGTATAATTTGAATTTAGTGTTTAAAGTATTAAAATACTTGTTTGTGGTGAATGTATCAGCATTGCGTTTAATTTTGCATTTCAAATATTTTAGATGCAGATCCCAACTTTTTGGTAAATGTAAATAATTCAAGATGTGAATTAGCAAAATCAGAGGAACTCACATAGAGGTATGCTTACTGTAGGTGCTTGTGCCAGAAGCTTTAGCTTCAAACCTCTTCCACAGTTTAGCTCAATCCATCATTTTTCTATTTGCCAATATTGCAAAAAAAACTGGTTTTCCTGAGCAGTAGAATCTCTATATGCTCTACAAGTCTATCTTACATTCCCCATCCTCCTGCTTTCTACATGACAATCTACTCCATTTGCCTACAAAGAGACCTTCTCTTCCCAAAACCAAATATCACTGGACCCATTAAGAGTACCTTAAAAGACATACCACTAACTGGAGACACGCTGAGGATGGAGTGTACAGTGTTGTAAAATAATAGTGAATATCTGTGAAAAAAGCGCACAAAGTAGGGGGCAATAGTGTCTTATCAAAATGATAACTGATGTGAAACTACAAGGTTAAATAACTAACACACAGGAATTGTGCAAGCATGAAAAAACACAAGGGCGAAATTTATTAAAAGCAATAGCATTGATATCGCGATATCGAATGGGTTTTTACCGATATCACGATATCTATATCGCAATATCGGTAAAAACCCATTCGATATCGTGATATCGATAATTTTAACGATTTTAATACATTTCGCCCTACTAAAGTGCAAAATCCAAACCCCTGTGTAGGGAGGGGGAGACTCACCAGAAGTAAGCTGTAAAATCTTACTATACTCCTGAAGAAGCTGCACACTGAATTATAGAGGCAGTGAAACGCGTTGAGTTTCATATATTATATGCGTTTTTACGTTCATTGGTTTGTGAGTACCTTTTTATCATTTTCCGGGTATATTAAAAAAACAGTTTTACACTATTGATGTTTCTTTTTGTTCTATATAATTGCCCATGAGTGGTTTTCTCAAAGTGATATCCTGAGCACTCCATATCAGTTCACTATTGTTCATCTGATGCACTCTTCAATCAAATCTTTTATTACTTCCATCATGGATCACTTATGCAAATAAGTAATACTGTTTATTCAATGCGATTTTACAGCTTACTTCTGGTGTGCCTCCCCCTACACAGGGGTTTGGATTTTGCACTTTTGAGGGAGAAATTTATTTAAACTCGGAAAGACCACTCAGCCATTCCGAGTTTACCAAGAAAAATCTCGCATTTTTCTTGCAAGATTTTTTTTTAGATCAAGTTGTTCTACCTCAGTTTTTTAAAAATTTCAATGGAAAGGTAAACCATGCTACTAATTTAAAGTATGGCTACCTTTCCATAAAAAAAATTCAAAAAATCGAGATCAATTGCTCTTGGTAAACTCAGAAAGACCAAGAGTGGTCTTTACGAGTTTAATAAATTTAGCCGTTGGTATTTTTTTATTTTTTTCTCACTTGCACAATTCCTGTGTGTTGGTTATTTAACCTTGTATGTTCATATCATTTATCATTTTGATAAATAAGGCACTATTGCCCCCTCCTTTGTGCCCTTTTCACAGATTCACCTTTCACCTTTTTTACATTTGACATTGAAGGTAAATGTTCTTGAAGAGTAGCACCATCAGTTCATGGACTTTTTATCCACATATTTTATTTCATAGACTTTATTAACCTCTTAGCGCTTCTTCATTTTACATCATATAGTTTTATAGGTTGGTTTGTTTGTAGTTATAAAATAATACTCTATTATAATACTATCTGCTTGAGTTTATTGATGGCCCATCTCTTTGTATAATGGTTATTATAAACGTCATACAAATTCCCTGTGATTTGTTGGATGAAGAAAAATGCTTTTTGTATAAAAATGTAGAGTTGTGGGTAATTTGTACAATTGTGCCAAAGTGTATTTCAGACCATATGCTTCACCCTGCCCCCCGCATACAAACCCTTCTATCTTTGTGTATGTATGTATGTATTTATTTATTTATATAATACTGAAATAATATGCAGCACTTTACAGAAATTCATCATTCACTTCAGTCCCTGCCCCACCATGGAGCTTACAATCTTTTCCCTATTCAGTCATACACACACAGACAGGATATATGTTTTTGGATTGTGGGAGGAAACCAGAGTGCCCGGAGGAAACCCACGCAGGTGCGGGGAGAACATACAAACTCCATGCATTTCTTGTGCAGCATGACACCTAAATTCTACATTTCCTCCTCCGTCTCTTAGTGTAAGAGATTCCTACCTGTCAATGGACCACAACACTTAGCCCATTTATTAAACTTAGAATCAAGAATTTAAACAAAATCCTTCCAAAACTTCAAATCTGTATATACCATTGAGCTGTTGATCTCGCTGGATCAACTCGAGATCTTGCGGGAATAAACTCGAAAAGACGAAATTGGGTCTTTTCGAGTTTATTAAATTTCGACTATAGTTTTATTTTCTTTACCAAACAGGAAACATGCCTTTATATTGTAATTAAATTAGACTCATTTACATATGCATCCAGTGATATAATTAATCCAGCCATGACTCTCATTGGGACAGATACTGTAAGTAAGTCTTTCTAATGCCCTTTGGCAGCAGAGTGAGTAGGTTCTCCTGCAAACCCCTGCAACATTAATATCTTTGTCCCATAGCAAGCACAAGAAGTGACATGTGCCCCCTCCAACATGGCGCTCCCTACCATTGGTGGGGATTGCATGGGGCTCATCATATTCCAGTGCTCCTTGGATACTATGACATAAATCTGCAGTGATGTAAAAAGTATTGTTATAGTTTCTATTATAAAAGTTTGGAAGGGCATTTATGAATATATATTTGTGAGTAGTGAATAGTTTTTGACTACAAGGAGAATACATCTCTTTGGGTTATAGAACCACTGTGACAGCTCCACTTAGCTAGAATGTAGTTTTTTTGTTTTGTTCTGTGTAATCTAACCAGCAGGTGTCAGCCTGCTGACATTATAGGTGTAATCATTGATCTTTTTCACAACAAAAATAATCTTTTTTTTACTCTGATATAACAGAAAAGCTTTGTTTAAGCATTTTGGCTTCATTGCAGAAATCTGTTGGGAATAAATACCTAATGCAGAACTACTACTAACCTCTCCCAGTTCCCAGCTTCTGCACTGTAACTCCCTGGCCTATAGCATTACTAGTAAACAGTAATACTAGTAAACTTTTTATGACCACATTATAAACACTTCAGCCTAATGTAGTGTTTCCCTTAGCCAATGTATTATATTTACTAAGACAAGGCAATTGTTTGCCCTCTTCTCCCACAGGGTGACAATTTAAAGAGTCAAATAAAAAAAAAATAAAAAAACAAAACCAAATTAAATGCTTTTACAGTTACTATATATTCAATCTTTGGTTCCAAAAATTCCAAATGATGTCAATAAAGCGTGATATTTAGTTATTGAGCTTTAAAATTGGGCTTTAGGGAAAACTTTCTGAATATGTATTATATAAGGCTTCCTAGAACACAATGGCACTGGGTGAGGTCTGATTACCATAGCTGTTATCAGTAAAGATACAAAATGACAGAAAGCAATAAAATTCACAAATGATTCACAAATCATGAGACTTTTTCATGTGTATTATTTAAATAACTACCATTTCAACACAAATGGAAATCTTTTTGTTTTTGGCGGGGGGATTACTGGCTCTTTAAATTATTTCAATAAGGCTGACATTATTTTGCCTGTCCTGAACCTACAGAAGTACAATCAGAACAGTTTCCATGTGGATAACCTGTGTTTTCTGCAGCCCGCACTTCATTACCTTGAATGTTAAATCCAAGTGTTTTCTTTCCAAGGCTTCAAATCTGCTCTTTTCATTTGATAACACATCCTTTATGGAGCTATTTAAATGCTTGACAAACATATGCAGGAAAAGAAGGTTGCGAGGCCGCAGTGACCCTGTGTTCAGAATCCATAAATGCCAGTTTGGTTTGGTTTAACAGCAAATGAGTGCCAATTACAATAAGAAAAAAAAAGGAAAAGGAAAGAGAAATTAGTAAATAGACATCATCAGGAGAATTAATCAATGGGGGCAAATATTACAGTGGTCTAGTAACCATAGCAATCAATCAGAGGTTACCATTCACGATTCTGCTTTCCCTATACCAGTGAATGCTAACTGCTAATTGGCTGCTATTGGTTACTAGACCTCTGTAAATATTTGTCCCTGTTGATGAGTTCACCTGCATGTATTATCCCCTTCTAGATTTGACTTTCCCTATGGCCCTTTCATCTGGCAGAATACAAATCAAGTTAAAATAGGATGGGGCCTTTTTTCATTTTTGTTCTGACTGTCATTATTAAATAAAGCCTAAATATATGTGATAGAGATTAAATTATTAAATAATAATAATAAAGTACTGAATGCAAAAAGTGAATCTCAGTTTATACAATGCAAGTTTTTTAAATATGGGATGGTTATTTACGTCAGGATGTGCTGTGGAGGAGTTTAAATAAAAATGAAAATTTAGATCTGATGCAAAGTTTTAATTCATTTTTAATCTGAATAAATTCAGTCCACATGATTTTAGTGCAAGTTAACTTGTTGATCCTCCTTTTTATCTAAAAGTAATAGAGAAAATGTTTTACACAATTAAGAGAAAAACAATATCATTCACACTGAAGTTTGGGAAACATTTATAAAAGTAAAAAAAAAAAAAAATGTTCAATTTGTTTAAGCTGATGAAATATTGCCAAATAGTAATACTACCGTTATTGCCAACTTATAAAGTTGCTATCTCAAATATTTTTGAAAAAAAGGTGTTCGCCTAATTTGGTCTGGCAAAAACCCATTATTCCCCTTTGAGCTGGTCTGGTCACTTTGCCAAAGTCAGAGGCATTGAAAAAGACCGTCCATATCAGTAAGTAATAGAAGTTCCACCACAATGAATAAAGTGCAAAGTGTGGTGCCAATCACTCCATTATAAATAAGAAGAATCGAAAAGATCAGCGAACAGAAAAATAGCATCAAAAACAGCGTCAATCAACAAGCCCTTTATAAATTTCCCCCGATACGTCCTACCTACTAAAATTAAGCCACGGGAATTACTGTATTTGATCCCACAGCATGATTAGAAAGGATCCTGTCTCACGGCATCACCATATTGATCCATTAAAAAGTATCATTTAATACAGCACTTATACTGCACCGTCAAAAAAACCTGACAGCATCACACTAGGGGCAATATTTTCGCCCTTTCTGTTCTATCTTTTCCAGCGCTGCCACCCCACCATCTGACGTATGGAACTTTGAATTTGTCGTTTGTTTTGAGGTACTGAGGCAGGTACCTCAGTGGTAAAACTCATGATTGCAACTTGACTTTGGACTTTAACCTGATAAACTCTATTTAGTACATAGGCGCTACACATTGGCATTGGGTGAAATTGTTTTTCACATAATTTTGTTCAGTGCTTTTAATTGTAATACAAGATAGAATCAGTTGTAGACAGGAGCCTTAGTCAACGCTTCTTTGTGAAAAAAAATTGTTTGAAGCCCTGTAATAATAATCTTTTAGAACACAGATAACTAAAAATCCTCTGTTACCCTGTGACACAGGGCTTTTTTTGTGCCGGTACGCGCCAGTATGGCGTACCGGCAAATGCAGGGCCTACGGGTAGCAGGAGAAGGGCGCTAACTTAGAATCGTCCCCTCTCCTTACCTACCTCCTCCTCTGCCCAGCTGTCACTGCTATAGCGCTTGGCGCTACAGAGTTCCGACCTCTCCAGTAATAATGTCAGTTCCTGGTTCTCACAGGAACTGACATCATTGCTGGGAGGAGGGAAGACAGCCGGACCGAGGAGGAGTGTCACAAGCAGCGCTTGTAGCTGATGCGCTGCTCGTGAACTGCCAGCTCTGACTGCTGGCTAGCTAGGGAGAAGTGCATCTCCCTGCACTAGCCGGCAGTCAGAGAAGGCAGTTCATGAGCAGCACATCAGCTACAAGCGCTGCTCGTGACAAGGAGGCATTACTAATATGGCGTCCCCCTC
>WMED01004341.1:0-20870 GCA_019650415.1 Pipa parva
TTTGCTACAATTTACAAGTACACTGCGCGTGTGAGCCACCGTCTTGCTGTTACCTCCCGGAAGTCTGTGCCGACAGAACGAAACAGACGTGCGGACCCATTAGAGCACTTTATCGATATTGCCGGCTGGTAATATCGATAAAGCCCGGTGTGCGATATTATCGGGAACGATACATATCACACACCCCTATCATCTTTTCATCTTTTATAAATCCCACCCAGAGTCTGCCCCCACTATGTATGAAGTGTCTTCCTAAAAAGTAGCCAAGGAAAGAACTTTGGAAATAGTTAAAAAGGTATCATAACCTTTGGCTGACGAGCCAAACATTGTATACAGAAAAATTAATATTTGTCTGTCAGGTATATTACTAATCTAAGCTGGAGAAAAGATATTAAAAAAAGGGTTAAACTAGTGTAACTAACACATTTAACAGGTATGTTACCTTATATCAGGGGTCGACAATCTTTTTTGGCTGAGAGAGCCATACATGTGTGGTTCTACTCAGCCGTTTTGAATCCAGAGGCGGTGATGTCAGCGGCTCCGGATTGGCTAGCAATGGTGACATCAGCAGCTCCGGATTGAATGGCAACCTGGAAGCGCTGAGAGTTTTGTCTCTACAGCACTTGCCAGCACACTGTAACAAATAGTGCCTTGTGAGCACTGCTTGTTACAGTCAAAGAGCCAGATGCAGCCATCAAAAGAGCCATAGGTTGCTGACCCCTGTCTTATATCGTTTTATGCATCAAAAATATATTTTTATGGTTCCTTAAAGGGGCACTATAGTGCTGATAACTGCACACATACATAATAAACTCCTTTATACTAAGCCAATTGCTGATACTAATAGTTAAAAAAAGTTTAGGTAAGAAATAATACTTGCCATTTGCTTTCCTTAATTAGTTTTCCTGAGAGCCTTTACACCGCATAAATTAAACTTTTTTACAGGATATTACAGAGATTACAGATAACTTGTGCACATGTGGTAAGTAGTAAGTAGGGCAAAAATGTCTGGAGATGGGTACCTTTTTCATGGAAAACTGGCCAGTACACATCACACGCACATACATTTCCTGGTGCAGGAGTTTATTAATGCTGCAAACTCAATCATTCTGCGTCACATGAAACAACTATTGGGGAGAAACGCTTCTCACTAAGGTATAGTACTGTGTATGTAATCATGTATTTTGTGACCATAGTTCCCCTTTAAGGAGATATTGCAAATAGGGTCATAGTAATAATGATAAAGTTCTATATACAGATCTCAAACTTAAGTCTACATTCAATCCTAGTTTCTGTAATAGTATTTTTATGAATACTCTTAAGACACTAGTTATAAGTGACATTTAAAAAATTCCCAATAATAAATTCAATAGCTAACAAGGGAAGAAAAGGCAGCTTGAGAAAAAATCTTTCTTCAAACCAAGATATTGTTATCAAATCAACTGATAAAGGTGGTGAGATTGTCATTATGGATACAGAATGCTATTATGCAGAAACTGAAAATCAATTTTTTTATAAACAAATGTAAAAAATCCTGAAAGGTGATCCTACAAAGGAGATTAAAGCAGCATTAGAAGAAACTTGTAAAGGAAGGATTAAATCTGGGTGATTTAAAGCAGAATACATAATACAATATCCCAGAATATCCTTTACATACATCCTTAAAAAATTCTGGAACACCCTCCGGGAAATCCAGTTGTCTCAAGTATAATTTCTACAAACTCCACGCTTTGGGAGTGGGCTTGGGGGAGCAGGACTGTATAAACAAGAGGCAAGTACTACTGATCTCAAAATCATTTTTAGATTTTTAATGTTAAAGTTTGCGTAATTGGAGAGACAATGTAATCAATTTGCAAGAAAAAAACTAGATGGATTTTTACATTTTTTTTTTTAAACCACTGAGTTTTCATTAATTTATAACTCATAATATCTATGATTTTTCAATGTTTAGGAATTTAAAGAGTATGAAAAGTTTGAATAAAACATTATTTATATTTGACATGTATACATATAGAAAGCTAACTTAAACATTAAAATATAAAAATGATCTTGAGATCAGTAGTACTTGCCTCTTGTTTAAACAGCCCTGCTCCCACAGCCCTTCTGTGTACATGCTCTTCCTGTATAGTGCTGATAAGCCCTGCCCCTGAGTGACTTCACTCACTCTTAAGAGAGCAGGTTCTTGTGTGGGATCCATTTTCCTTCTCCTTACCTAAAATGCCTGTTCCTAACCCTGAGCAGGTTCCTAACCCTGAGCATGTGCAGATAAAAGCTGATCAACTGCCTCTGAAGTCAACTGTGAAAAGAGTAAGTAGGGGAGAGGAGGGGGTGTGGCTACAAACAGCAGGGAACTCATTCAGAGGGACAAAGAAGTTACAGAGGGATATTGAGCTCTGCTGAATTAAGAGGTGAGTCGGGAGTTTCTTAATTACTATATTGCTTGACAATATAGGTAAATGGGGCTCTCTTTATAGACAGGGTTTACATACCCTTTAAAATATTTCTTGTCAAATATTGGATGTAAAGCAACACATAGAAATTTATGGACCCTTTAAGAGATTTAGTCTATTTAAGAACGTCCTCTTTGCAGCAATTATTTTTGTTTATAATGTGTATATATTTTATCACATTTTATACAGGGCTACTGCTAGAAGAAAATAACATATAACCACCTGCCTACTGTTTTTCCTTCAAAGGGGGCCAATCACTTGGTTTGGAATTTACTGGGAGAGGGCCAATCAGATACCCTGCTTCTACATACTGTTGACATATGTTGTCTTATTATTAGGAAGTCATTAATAAGGCTTACTGCAATCAGATCCTCAAAAACAAGAGCCCAAATGAAGTGTGGAGCCTTAATTTAGACAATCTGTTGACTCGTATCGCTACTGCTGCCGTGCACTTTAAGAACAATTGCATTTGTGCCTTACATGCCTCTTTGGCAGGTTGAGGACCATAAAAGCTTTGAAAGGTAACCTTTTATAAAATTGAAAGCAAAATGTAGTGATAAAAGACAACTGATGACACACCAGCAGGCATCCAGCATGCATCCCATTTCTCTTTTTGCCTTCTTTAGAATGTTACATTGATTTATAGGTACCAGGACAGCTCACATTACACTGCTAACAGCATGCTTGCTGTATGAATTCTAAACTCTGAAAATGACTCCACAGACAAATGCACACAAACATAAGTACACAAACATATGAGCATTCTTACAGCTACCATTAAAATATCTAATAATCCACAACATTCCAGTAGAAGAAAAATGTGGTGATTATTGCTTAATGAACAGTAATTTTCTAGGCTAAAGACTGACAGGGTCCGGTAAGGCAGCTTTTTGCGCGATGAGAAAATGATGATTGAGAAATTGCACAGCATCAACATTCTCACTATCATTTGTTCAATTAGAAATGAAAGTCTTTATTATCTCCTTTCATCAACTCTCTAAAACATCATATAAATTATGATCAGATGTATTTATTCTAGGCGATGGGGTATATGCTTTCTACAAATGGCCACTTCACTAAATCAGCATTGTGTATTTTATAATATATAACATTATGCCACGTGGAAACAAAGTGCTTGTTGCTAGGCAAAGCAAAATAAAGTGTTATATTTGAGCTTGTGGCCACTTCAAAATTAAATGGGCAAAAAATTCTAACAATAAAACTCACACAGGCTACCACTAACTATTCCATCAGTATTACAGATGACCAAGCTAGGGCATCAGTTGCTCCTGATCTTTAGTTCCAATTTACATTATTGTGGTGGTGGTGGTGTTAATTTTGCCCCTAATATCCCCAAATTAGCCTTATTCGGTTGACTGATGTTTGTGAATTTTAGAGTGTTTCTAAGAATGGTTACTTTATATAAGATTTCTGAGTTATTTATGGGAGAGTATGTAGGGGCCTCATCTGGACCTCCAAGAGATTTGAATGCCTGATCAAGGAATTCATATCTCAGAAGTTTTGAAATGGAGGTTTGCTACTGCATCTGTGTTGGAAATGTTGCAGAACAACAAATAATGAAACATTATTAAGCTGAGATTTTGTTTTACTTAGCAGTCCTTCCCCTTCAAGACTGGAATGATGGTAGTCTGAACATTACATTAATGTTTTATTTAAAACCATTCAAATATCTGCAAGGAAGATTGCACTACTGTCATATACATAAACGTGACATCTTAATCGAGATGCAGCATGTGACCACCTTATCGGAGGAGGCTACGCACTGTTTATCACAATATTGTAAAAAAAAATAAAAATGTAACAACGGCAACAGTATGGTACCTAAAGATAAAAAAGTTAGTCTTCTGAATGTTAATGCAAGTTAATAAATCAGTCCCAAAGTGTTGATTGTTTTTATTAAAGTTAAAAAGCCCCAAATACATATAATTGTTTTATGAAAACCAGAGCTTGGCAGCATCAGCTAGATTTATTTTGCTGCGTTTGTTTATAAAAGGCTACAAAAGCTAGTCTTGGCACTGAATATTGGCATCAGTAAAAAAAAACAAAAAAACAAAAAAAAAAAAAACAGAGTAGCAGATGGTTTTCCATGTTACAGGCAAACCATATATATATATCTACTGTATGTATTTATTATGTTGTCTTGTCAATATAAAATACTGTATCTTGCTTACTATAGTTTATAAACTGGAAAATCATTTACCTTTCTCTTAAAAGGAGGCAGTATTTAGCTTTGTTCAGCATGAGTTCAATCAGTGCCATGTTTATATATACTATATATATATATATATATATATATATATATATATATATATATATATATATATATATATATATATATATATATATATACACACACACACACACACACACACACACACACACTGAATATACAACATTTTTTAATATATGAATGATTTAAATCTTCTGTGAAAATTAAAACCTATGCACCTCTTTAGACATGGTAACTTAATTAAGTTTTGAGTGGAGCTCATTTTCCTTCAGTGAAATGAGCAGGTGGCATGTCCACTAATGTGAAAGGTAGAAGCCTCTTCTTTCCCTGCTTAAGAGTAACAAATCATCAATTCTTTTGTTTTTCAACCAATAGATGGTGACGTGCAAGATCCCCAATGTTAATCAATGTTGCTTGTTTATAGCATAGCACCACCTGCTTCAAGAACAAAAAGTGGAGTAAGGAGTAGGATCTGGGCTGGAAACATTAACTTTTTTACAGAAATGGTAAGATTTCATATGCTGATATTTCAAGGATGAGGATTTAGAATTATTTAAGCTATTTGGGACCTTATAGGTCTTTTTTTATTCAAATTATGTTGTGCACTGTGGGTCATTTAAATAGTTGATAATTTCTGATTGCAAAATATAGGTATGCTTAGAGCTCTGGGCAAGCTGCCCCCCAACCCACCAGAGGGTTGACCGTGAAGGAAATGGGGTGCATCAGGATTAGTTCTAACCTCCTGATGTGCCTATCTATCCTGCCCAACAGCACCCATCAATGAGGTAGATAGGGCAGGACAGAGGGATGCATTCAGAATTTAGGACTTCTATTTTTGTGTCACATGATGGTGATGTCATGACACTGCCCCCCTGCATAAATCTCTGCAGGCACCCATAAATAATAAGTGTTATGTGTTAAGATTTAGGTTCATATATATCTGCAACCAGCTAATTGAAGCTTAGTAGCAAGAACATAATTGCATTTGTTTCCAACTGAAATCCCAGTTCATAATTGGTGTGATATTTAAGAGTAGATGAGGTGTGTTAAAGTGAGAAAAGAGACAAGAGGTATTAAGATAAACATGCCCCTAAAAGTGAACGGTGTTCATAAATTATCCCCTGTGCTTAAAGGTAAACGAAAGCCTGTAAAAAAAGTGCTATTTATTGACCACCTATTATTATAACAAGTGTTATAATTACAGGTTGAGGCTTACTGATTTTGCAGAATAATCATAGCAAAAGAAGAAAAAAACAAGCACTTCAGGTAATCCCATAGCCCAGCGGTTCTCAACCTGTGGGTCACAACCCCTTTGGGGGTCGAATGATGCTCTCATAGGGAGAGCAACACGCTACTGAAGTCGGAAGAGACTGTAGGTCCCTTTATATAGGGTTCCTGCATGGTGACGTTGGGGCCAAACGTCATCACATGACACGTGTACGTGGTGACGTTTCACCGAACGTCATCACATGACGCACAACACGATGATGTCGAGCCGAAACCTCACGTGTGATGTCAGGCTGGGGGGGGGGGGGGGGGGGGGGGGGGGGGGGGGGGAAGGTCAAGGGCTATGCTCACTAACTGAGCATGCTCCCCCTTCCTGAAACTAATTAAAATTCATTTTCACTTGCTTCAGTACAAGACAGATCTAATAGACTGAATCCAAAACTGCTCAGAGTTAGAAGGTGATTAATCATTTAAATGTTCCACACAAGTAACAGCCGGCACAGAGGTAACAGAAGGAAGTGCTAAGGTTTGCTAATAATCTCTGGTCCAAGTGCCCTTGTTTTTTCTTCTATTACTATGATTATTTTACAAAATCATTAAGCCTAAATTTGTCATTTTAACACTTGTTGTACTTAGAACTAGGTGGCCAATAAATATAAGTTACCTTTTTTTACAGGCTTTAGTTGTCTCTCTGAATCCTTTACTCCTCTTAGGGACTATCAAGTCTGTGGGAATGAGTGAGCTGGTCATGCTGCTTCCATACAATGGGACTGTTCTTTTAATACATCACACTTGCACATTCTCTGATTCAACTTGCAAATTTGTAACATACTAAAACATTGGTGCAATACTACTAGTCTGTCAAACACTTGCAAATAACTTGTATGTCAATGAGATGTTTATGTATTCAGTCAGATGCAATATGACATTGTATGATCCTACTAATTGCATAGATTATTATTGTTGGACCTCTACAAACACACATAATTGTAAGAAACTTGGTAGTCTGAGAGGGGATATTTGCTCACAGGGGGATATCCAAATAGACAATTTATGTAAAGTTTTACTCTCACCATCCAGTCACTTTAAAAAATTATCACAAATCTCATTCTAATGCATGAAAAAAAATGTACTGTTTAACAGCTCTAAACATATTTGGGTGTTGACCAAAAACCAAATGTCTAAATTTCCTACTGAACAATATATATCTATCCAGCATAACCAAGAATTTCCACATCAAGGCAAGAGCATGCCCACTGCAAGGTCTTTCCCTCAGCATTAAGCTTATCTTTTCTTAGCATGCAATGGTTTCATGCAAAATTAAATGTACTTCCAGCATTGCAAGAAAAGCTAGAAAATGGGCCCCCTGTCTTCAAAGTTAAAAGATTTTATAATATGGCTCATTATTAACCTCTTCAAGAGGCTTATTCATGCAGCAGGAAAAGGAAATATACAATAACAAAAAAAAAAATATAATAAATAAAATGTAAAAAGCATACAGTGAAATAATTTAAACCAAAAATTCTTAGTGGAGTTCTCGAGGGCTGGATGCACTAATATGTTCAATGAAATTCAGAACAGCAACCAGTTCAGAAAGAAAACATTAGTCTGACCTGTGAATACACCAGCAAGTCCAGATTCAAATGATTTGTCCTTTTACAGAGAAGGAAATATAGAATTTGTGGGGAATAGGACAACCTCGTAGCATTTTAAGAATCTCTAGCATGGGATCTAAAAATACACTACTCAAATAAACTGTCATAGGTCCAAGCATTAAATATTAATTGTGATAAAGATAAGGGAACAGGCGAACCTTCCTGGTTAAACTTTTTAATTTACCCAGTTTGTTATTACCTATTGGATTATCTAATGGAAAATTCATTACATTTTTTTAAAGCCTGTGTCACACTGTACGGCTCTCAGAGTAAAACGCATTCAGCCAACTATAAGGCATTGTCTTTTTTTGTTCCTCCTCTTTTTTAAAGCATTATAATATGTAGCTGCTGACTCAGCATTAATGTATGGTTTTGTCCATTGGTCAAGCTGAAAGGAGATATTATGCTCTGTAGATGTGTCTTGTTTATATTAAAGCTACAGCTTTATAAACAAATAAAGAAAAAAATAGCATACAGGCAAATAGATACTTTGCGACTCTTTTTGTGAGGGCAGCAGAGTGTGGGGGGGTGTGAGAGCAGCAGAGTGTATGGGGGGAGTGTGGGGGCAGCAGAGTGTGGGGGTGTGTGTGGGGGAAGCAGAGCGTGGGAGAGGGGTGTGAGGGCAGCAGAGTGTGGGGGGGGGGGCACTTTTTTTTTTCCAATATAAGACATACCCCGAAAGTAAGACATGGTGGGACTTTTGGGTGTAAAAAGAATGTAAGACGCTGTCTTACTTTCGGGGAAACACGGTAGGTAGTTACTGTGCAAGTGTGAACATCATGGGGTGTGTGATTAAATGTAACCATTTGGGTTATTGCAGGTTTTCACAGTCAGATTGCATTTACTTACTACTTCTTTATTTTGCTATTTTACCTTCTGACCAAGCCTGGCAGCTTTATGATTGGTGGAATGCCTTCCTCCAATCATCAGTCTCACAGATACAGGAAATGCTGTAAGATCATTATGCTATGTATAAAATGACAGTCCCTGACAAAGGCAGTTTCAACACTGGTAGTAACTAAGAATTTACAGATCAGTAAGTTCTAAGTTGTCTAAGTCAGGGGTAGTTAAACCACGGCTCTGGAGCCACATGTGGCTCTTCAGCCTCCTTCTTGTGGCTCCCTTCTGCCTTGATGGACAAATGAAAAAATAGAAAATAAAGGTTATTTATCAATGTCATTATGATTTCTTTAAACATTTTATTTTTGTTATTATTTTCTTCTGTTTGTTGTATTCTGATGTTGTAACAGGTACAAAAAAAAAAGATTAAAACTGTTAAAAATTTATAAGCTGTTATGTTTTACGGCTCCAGACTACTTTTCTTTAGTGGAAGAGGGGGCAAGATACCTCTTTTGATTGTTAAGTTTGCTGACCCCTGGTCTAAGTGTTTGTTTTGTCAGGGCTTGCCTCTCGTTCCCTTTTAAAAGATGAATGTACAAGTTACTGAGCTGTTCCATGTAGCACTTGCAGACAGACATCATGGAATTATGAGGGGTAAGGGTCAAGATAAGCACATTCAGCCTGGGCAAATTCTGCTTTAATCCAGTTATCCCATATCAGCCACAAGCTAAATAGCACTGGCCTGTCACCATCTGCCCAGAATCCAGTTAGTTGCTATGGGTTACTATCCATATCTCTCACACATCTTACAATACAGGATTTAATTCTAGCTTCTGTGATGTATAAATGTTTTTTTTCCAAAACAAGGATAGTGATTAATAGGAGGAAAACTATTCCCATAAATCCAAGATGCATTAGAAAATGAGTCTTTATCTCGGTTACAATTAGCTTCCTTTGTTCTGATTTTGCTGTAGTCTTTTTCTTACCTGCACCAGCCATTTGTGCAACTTCCGCAGAAGTTGGTTACCAATACTCTGCAGATGTAACTAGTGTATTGGTTTTTTTTAGCCCGTTCTGGCACAGAATACTGAGAGCCATTCAGAATAATGGGAGGAAAGTATCCTATTTGTTGCTAGTGGACGCAGGAAAGGAAAAGCTGTGTTTCAGGACTAGTAATTCTCTCTGTGCTAGTATGAAACAAATGTAGATCCTGATCAGATTCTATAGTGAAGCCAAGTCAATGATGGTATCTCAGCACCACAGGCCTTGGCTGCAAGACTGGAATACAGAAGACATTTAATCCGTCGGAAAGTGATAATGCAGTTACCCAGCATACTATACAGATATATACACAGAAATTGGTTTGGCAATGAATGCACATACCTCACAGACACATGAGATGTATGCAGTCCACTAATAAAGAAAAATAAGAATACTTATGATAAAGTCAAATATTCCTGAGAGTCTACTTACCTTTCTATGATATCAGCGATTGTGCAGGCAAACATCAGCAGCCCTTCAGGCATCTGTAAAGCAACTGGAAGAGATACTGGTGTGAGGAAGGTGAACACATTGTTTAAAGAAGATCTATAGACTTGTCCAGGGCGAGGGGAGAGATACTAACTGGTCCAGAGCTACCGCTGCTCCCTGTTCTCTGCTGATCTCTTCTTCTCTTCGCAGACACCACAATCCTCTTCCTGTCATTTTTGCCAAATACAGCAAAGCACGCTAGCAGTGTTACATCAGAAAACTGCTGCTGCTCTGCTCCAATTGGCGAAAATGACAGGAAAAGGAAGTGAAGAGGATGGGTGCCGGTGCTTAAGTCACAATAGGAGAGTATCTACCCCCTCGCCAATGCAAATCGCCCATTGTCAAAACAAGTCTATGGTTCTCCTTTAATTCTATAACATGTAGGCAACAGCAAAAAGTAAATGTCATTTGAATGAAATCAAAAAAGACCTAGTTGTGAGAAAAGCGCAACAAATGCACGCTTGATAGTGTTGCATTCGTTGCGCTTTTCTCACAACTATGGTAGGTCTTTTTTGGAAATTTCATCGGAGGAGTTGAGAAGTGGACGCCTTGGAGAAAGCAGCAACAAGGATTTTTCTAACACCTTTTGAACACTAATTTTCGTTTATTGAGAGCGCTGCAGTGTGTGTTTTGCTTTTTCAGTTTTGAATGAAAACAAAATTACTCCTTGCCATAAACAATCTTTTTTCATAGGCCAATGTCTCAATTTAGAATTTTTTTTTTTTTAACCTGGGCTATTTATAGTCTCTTAAATAAATCAATCCTGCCTGGCTTCAGCACAATATGCTTTGATTTGTAAGGAAAATTGTTGTTCAATAGACTTTTGAAGAGATCACCCAGCTCATTATGTAACTGGCCTTGGGTTAAATTAGTTTTGACTATTTTGTATTCCTAGAAACTAGAAGAATCACATCAGAAAAGAAAATTAATCATAAACAATAATAACTAAAGTACAACTGCAAATTATCATATATTATCACAATTTACAACACATTAATATTTTTACCCTAAAGGGAGCATTCCCTTTAAGGCTTTTATATACGTAAATTTTGAATGTAATTTAATGGTATGGCTGTGAGTTGATTATGGGGGCACAGATAAAAGTCTGACCTAGGGGTGTGCGATATTGCTGAAAAATGATATCTCGATATTTTCTGTAATTTCGTGGATAGCGATAATAAACGATATTTTGCATTATTTAAAAATGTGTTAAGTCTTATATTTCAATTTAGTGAAAAAATTGGATTAGCAGTGTTTGGGTTAATCCTTGGTTTGTCTGGTTCTGGCATTTTTGCTTGGTGCTGTGTGTGTCGGTGGCTGTTAGGCCTGACACGTGGACCTCTATTTATGTATGTGTATAGTTGGGTCTCAGCTTTGTTACAGAGCTCGTTAAAAGTGCGGCCACTCTGATAGCTCACCTCCTGGAAATCTCTGCAGCAGCATATTCTAAAGGCGTGGAGCCGTTCGATAATGACAGCCTGCATATCGATAATGCGCCGATTACGATATTATCTTAGATGATATATCTCGCACACCCCTAGTCTATACCGATTATTGCAATGTCCACCACAAGTTTTACCATAGACACAGTTTTTATCAGTAGGTCTCACTCAAAGTAACAAGCTCTCTCTGCACCTCAAGAAATTGCTTGTTCTCACTCTTAGCTTGTATCACTTGCTCATTTTCTCAATATAAATCAGTTCCTTTCTCTCTTATTCTCTCATTTTACAAAAAAAAATTCTAGGGTAAAAAAGGAAAAATGCGCCGTTGTTCCCTGTAACATTCCATGAAAGTAGTAGAACACTAAAAAGAAAATGTACCACATATGACTAACGAAAAGGTATAGCAATTTACCCTAAACCGTGTACGGTCGACCAAAGATCTGTAGCAGTCTCACAGTAGTGCACAACAGGGGTAATTTATCCCATTCATTAAAAAGGTTAACCCATATTGTGACGTTAAGAAAATGTATTAGCACTATTATATGATCTTAATATTTTACGATACATACAATGCAAAGCCAGGTAACAAAATAAACTGACAATGTAGAATACAGATTTGAGAGAAAAAGCAAATGCATTACATCAACATCTAAGCGCACACGATATTTTAAAGGCACTAAGAGGTCAAAAATAGACTAACTGTGAACAGAGACACAGACAGTTATGAAAAGCAAATGGTTAGGGATTTATTGTGTAGACAAATAAAAAAATTACAATTGAGGCCAGCAGAGAGAACAAGCAGGAGAGGAAATGATTAGAGACGAAGAGGAAGCATATGCAGGGAGCCGAGATACAAGCAAGCCGAATGGGATTAGATGCAATCAAAGCAAGAGATGAGACACAAGCATCGAGATCAAGATGCAACGCAAAGTGTGCCACAAAAATCTTCCAATCAGAATGCTTCCATCCATGATGCTCAGGTATCTCATTATTTTGCCACTCTGGGTATCTACAGTACAAAACATTAATGGCTGACGCACAACGTCTCAGACATAATGCAACGTCCATCAAAACAGTTTTCTGCAATGTTCTTTTCTACACACACACAAAAAAAAATGATGATGTGAGTCAGGTGGGGCTTTAAACAACAAAGAACCCATTCTCTTCTGGGATTAAAAAAAATATATATATAAATGGCAGATGTGCTTAAAATAAAAAAACTAAAAAAACTGTTCTTTTACCAGATATAATAAATTAGGTCATAAATGTTCACAAATCTCATGAATAATAGTGACTTATAACATGGGCTTTTTCAGAGCACACTTGCTATGCTAAAATATGTCTAAAAAAATGGAAGGCTTTTTATGCTATGACCATTTAAAATGTTTATATATATATATATATATTTATTAGACTTGCTAAATGTCCCCACAGACATAAGAAACTGCCTGCAAAACAATGTATTCCTCATTCATGTAACAATAACATTGTTTGATTATTTGCCTATAAAAATGCAGTAGATATTTTTGTAAAGCTATTGTTAAGGCAGCATGAGTTAGATGTGTGAATCTACCTATTGGAGTGGAACCTTGCATTGATTCTGAGGATTAATGGTGCTTGGAGTGGTACAATATGGTGTGGTTTAGTGAAACAGTAAAAATAGGTGCCAGGGACTTTTTTATGAAAATAGAAAAAAAAAAAACACTTTATTAACTGGAACTTGTAGCAAAAAATAGGTAGAAGGAGATCAGGCAGTATTAGAAATGCAGGCACAAAACTTCTTTGAGAGTAAAATACAAGGATGTATCCATGGATCCTATCGGATGTTAAACTAGAATGCTCACAATCACTTGGTGGATATGGGGCTCTTGCACAGTCCTTCTGTCTATTTCAAATCTAGTCAGTAAAGGTAGACTGGTTATCTTTGCATGCCTTATCCAACTTTTTAAAGTGCACATGCTTGTCATTTAAAATAAATATATATATACACAAAACAAACAAAGTACCGCACTCCACCCTACTGCAATTCAATTAATTACCTTGATGCATGTAGAAAAAAATAACATGCGTATAAACTGCTACAACACACAAGGATTTTTAGGAAAAATACAAAAAAATATTTATTGTTACATCACCTAAGTCGACGTTTCGGTCAACGAATGAGACCTTTTACACACATTTACACTGGTGTATTTTTCGGGACGCGTTTTATACATAATCAACTGCACTTACGCGTCACTTTTCTTCACTGTGTGACCGTTATTGTTCAGTTAATATGGCTACTAATTCAGTTGCAATGTTTGCATCCATATTCTTGCAAAAAATGCCACATAAAGCTTTCCGGCACATGTTCCTCTCAGTCATTACTTTCAATGGATTGTTTTCACAACGTGTAGTTTTGCTATTTTTTGCAATGTACTTTTTTTTTTTTTTTTTATAAACGATGCACACCTGTAAACTAGTATGACCCTAGTCTTTTAGGTAAAAGCCAACAGGTAATAAATTCTCTGTTGACTTGAAATTTTGTCCAAACAAAACCAAAAAGACATAAACACAATGCTTCTCTATTAGGATTTAGTGGCAGTGTTTCTAAGACACATCAAATAAATTGCATATGCACAAACCCTTGAGATATTTATCAATGCAGAAATGCAAATAATGTAAGAGGGAATGTTCTGCACACCCCACTATTTACTGAATCTTGATCTTTATTCAATGTTTGCTATCATTTTGCTCACTACAGAAGTTCAGAAAAAAAAAAACTCAACTGATCAGTTTGGTTGCTATGGTCAGTGATCTACCAATCAACAAGGAGGTTTAATGACAAACAAAATGGCTTCAGAACAACTAAAATAAAAAACAAAAAATTCAACAAATTAAAGCTGAACTTTATTGATTAATGGAAATGTACGATACTTATAGTAAGAGAAGCAATGACCACCAGCCTTTTTTTTTTTTTCAGCCAAAAAGCATTACTGACGCTAGGAGGCTATTAGGTAATCACTCGAACTGTAGTTTAACAATAGCTGTAGGACTATAGAAGGTTACTTATCTCAAAGAAACCACCTGAAATACCATCTTACCCCTTTTCGCAGAGGCTTGCTGGACCCTCCAAATTGTCTTAGGTATTTCAAAATTGTAGTTCTCAGGTAGGGCTTTCATAGCTTCCAACAGCAGAGTATTCTGGGAAATTTCATCAGGAACCTGGTTGGCCACTCGGCGGATAGGTGTCCGACCTAATTAATTAAATATAGAAGCCATTAGAAAGTCTAGGTGACTTAACTGTAAAACATGGCAAATGTAAGCCATTAAACTAATTTATTTCAGTTCTATTCTATATTGATTGCACACATTTCCATCCTTACATTAAAAATGGTTATTAAAAAAATTACAGCTATTAACAATTCAGATGACTGCTCCATGAGATGAATTACCGTTACTCCCATTCAAAGAACGGTATTCTTCATACAGAACGTGACTGTTCAACACAGTGAATACTGTTCTTTTGAAAGGGAAAAACAATTCATCTGAATTGTTAACTTTAATAACTTTTCCTGCATGAGACTAAGGGAGAAGAGGTGTGGCCAGAGTTATACGGGATGTAAGAGCCCTCTAGGTCAGCCACCATACAAGAAGTTAGGTTAGTTTATAGCCTTGTGCAATTATGACTGAGTTATCTTTTAATTTATGGGAAATTCACACTTTTCAGAATGAGTGTGTTACACTGGGCTGCTAACAAGGGGTACTGTTGTGGGCTTCCCAACTGGGCACTGAGCAGTGTAACTGAAAAGTCTGTAGTATAAATGGGATTGTAAAAACATGTAAGAGGGGCCCCATTTTACAGGCTGCGGGGTCCATGGTTTTCAAACGGAGCTGTGGTCACAAAGACTGTAAAGAATCTGAAAGAAGATTTCGCAGATCAAGAAGTATGGTCTCTATTAGTGTGAGAATCCTATCTCCCCAAGTATCTTTAGACAGGGGGTTATTCTCTAAGGTGCGAATTCGACTGTCGAATTCTCAAAAAGCGGATTCCCATAGCAAATCCAGGACAATTTTTAAAAACTGCAACAATATTTCCATAGTAAAGTTGTGACTGTGGCAATATTCTCATTATAAAGACGAGACTGCAGCAGTCTTTTGCGACTGTCTTTAGCTGGCGAATTCACACCTTTACTCAACAATTTGGACTTTAGTGAATAACCCCTAAATGTTTACTGTGTTGTTGATAGGAGTTTCCTAAGATAATTTGCAACTGCTCAAATGTTTATTGTATTTTAAATGATAAAGAACCTGTAACCTCGATTACCTAATCGTTCTGGTGCAAGCACCTGAGGAGCCTCAGTGAAAACTTCCTTGCAGTTTGGAAAGCTCCAAGTCAGTATGGAGCTCAAGGTGAAGGTGATCACTATTCAGGCAAAATGTAAGTTGTGAACTGGTGATTGATCATCTAAGTCAGGGATTGCGAACCTATGGCACACATGCCAGAGAGGGCATGCAGAGCCCTCTCTGTTGGCACGCAAGCCATCGCCAAATCCTGCCTTCAGTAGAGGCCGCGGACCCGATCTGACAGCTTTCAGGCCAGATCTGTGGCCTGCACTGAAGGAGCGCACGCTTGCAGGGGAGCTCTCCTCTCCGATGCGTGCACGCTCCTCCCCTGACGCTGGCGTGATGACGTCACTCACCAATTCGGGGGGACGCACTGATGGGTGACGTCACCTCCATGCCAAAAAGGTTCGCCACCCCTGATCTAAGTTGATGTCCTGCTTCTCAATAGGGGAAGTAAAGTAGGGAAGAAAGGTGCATTTTAAGGGGGTTACTCACTACAGTCTAAATTGTTGCGTATAGATGTGAATTCGCCAGCTAAAGACAGTCGCTTTTGTAGTCGCGTCTTTATAATGAGAATATTGTCGCAGTCGTGATACATTATTATGGGGAAATTGTTGCAGTCGTGACTTTATAATGGGGAAATTGTCAATCATGGATTTGCTAAGGGAATCCGCTGTTTGAGAATTTGACCGTGAATAAACCCCTAACTGTTTTATCCTCATCCATGCCTATTTACATATCCCTGGATACAACAAAGTGGCAATTTCAAACTTCCTTTCAATTTCAAAACTGGAAGGTAGATAGTACAAGGCCTGAACGGAAGGATAACAAATAAAAAATAATTATACATTCAATATTGCACTTTAGAATCATTCTTTTCTGGTTTTCTTCATGAAAAATGATTTTGAAAAAAAGGAAATTCATTTAAAAGGCTTCTTGTCATAGAAATGACTACTGTCTACAGCACGCTAAAAATAAATATTACCGGTATCATGAAACACCCTCTACAATTTTAGAGAGTTGAAAAGAGGATATAAAAAAAAAAAAGAAAAAAAGCTTAGATGTTTAAGAAAAGTCTGGTGCTATGGAGGTCATAAGAGTCTACAGAAAAAAAAAGGTAAGAGAAGTATGAAGTGCCCCTACAGTAGACACCAGGCAACTTACAAAGACATCTGGATCAGGACAGAAAGATGGCAATAAGCAACATGCTAACAAAAAATGTGACAACAGAAGGATGACAGGTAAGATCTCTTGCCAGCAAGACAAGATTTATTAAATAATATATATGAAATACAGGATGTGAGAGGCAGTAACGAGGGTGTCTGTTACTATAAGTCAATCAGAAGACATCTTTAAAAGAGTCTACAAAGGACCATTTTTACTTTTCTAAAGTTCTACAAGCAGCAACGACTAATTACATTCATTACTACAGCCTACTGCTGAAACAAACTTTTTAGACAACCTGTTAATGGGTGCTTTAAAATGGCACTAGGGTCTCTTTTTTTGTAGCCAGGAAAAAGCCACTTTGTGCTACATTCATTTACATCCACACCTATAATCAAGTCCTTTAGCTGCACTGCATGTTAGTCAAGTTGTATCATGATATATACAGCCAGCTGCAGTAAGAAAATGCTCTGTGCATCATTTCCCTTTAGAAAATGATCCTGGTGTCTCAAGTGCTTTATCAGAAGAAAAAAAATATATATATATAATAATCATTTTGCTTAGGAGGTCTATTGCATTGCAATGTGAAAATGTTACGAGATAGAAGGTGTCAGATTATTTGCATAATTAATTTGCCGAATTACACCACTGTAAATGTCAGTGTGAATATAAATGAAATATAGTTTCTCTGTAAAGTGTTAAAGCAAGTTGCAGAAAAGGTTGCAAGGAAGCTAATTATTTAGTGTTTTTCTAGAGGTCATTCCCAAATGTTTATAGCATATTATCTTCCTATTACAAATACATGCAACACTTATTGGCATACCACAAGCCAATTGGTCTCAGTCAAACAGTTTTGATTTGATCACAGTCTTAGGGTTAGAGGTCAAATGCGAATTTAGCAAAGAATGAATTTGGGGATTTTGCAAAATCTCCTAATACTGGATTTCTTTTTGGGTTACAATTTATGAGTCCCAAACTTGAATGTGTCCCATGCAAATTGATAATAATAATTTAACAATCATAAATGTTTTCCATACTTACCCTGGTTTCTTTTAAAGAATGCAAAAAGAACATTGTGAATCTATTCAGCCTTTACCCACCAATCTAGTTATCAGTTTTACAGATTATAAAACCCCAGCTACTACTAAACAAATGCTGTATTATGTGAATTGATACCTGATGGAGGGGAGAGGCATAAGGCCATAAAGATGTGTAGTACAGTAAAAGGAAATAATAAAATGCCACATTCTATAGTAAGCAGCAGTGAATCAATTTAAAATAAATAATACATTCTTTGTGGTATCTAAAATAACAAGCTGAACATTGTGCAGTACCTAATGAGTTTCAAGCAAATGCAAGATGTAGAAGGCCATAAGGGGAAGACACAAGTCAGATTATGCCAAAAGGGATTGAACCGTGAGAACATTGATCTGCATAAATAAAGAGTCAGCTATAAACTCTCTCACAGAACAAGTCATTAACAGACTAATGCAGAACTATTAAAACTACTGGATGGACAAATTGCTAGAGTTGGGGTAGGACTGTAGAGTGGAAAATGCACTAGCTTTCTTTGTAATATATTTATATATCCGTCCTACCATATTATATATATATCTATATAACATATTTATCTCTAGCCTACCTATATATAAAATCAGCCCCCTAATTTGTCACTGTGACCTGGTAAATTAGACACAGTAAACTTTGCCATAACTGTTACTTCATCAGAAGCTCGATTAATAGCCAAAATACCAGTGCACTGAACTTTCATAAAAATTGCATCTTCAGAAAGAATACAAACCTATGAAGACCAGTGAGTTCAATTATCTGCTAATAAAATAGTGATGTCAGCTCTTTCTTGTGGTACTGCACTACTTACAGTTTTGTGTTATCGTCTAATTTTAACATATATGATGTTGCCAAATCCCAACAAGATTAAAGTGTTGGAAGGAAACAATAAAATAATCAGTAAGCTTTTATTGCTTCAGCAATGGTTTCCAGCCATGGCTTTTTATCAAGTGCCAGAAGAAAGAAATACACAAGCAAATATTACTAAGCAATAACTAAGCAGTACTTTTACTACTGGGAGTCTTCATTTACATAAGGGAATCAGTGGAGGTTATAATAGCCAAAGGCATCTTGATGATACTGTATTACTCGGAACATGAAAAAATGTCTCTATATTTGTACATAACCACATTATACTTTTCAACAATAGTTCTTTATTTACCTGACTGATCTAAGTGTACTGCTGCTAGATCATCTTTCATCTCACAATCTTCAGCCCAGGATCATGAGATGAAAACTGGCAGCTGCCATTTAGCTTCCGCCTCCTGTATATGACGCGTACATCATCCCCCAACTTAACATAATGCACATGCACAGAATAAAAAAATACAATCTCGCAAGCGCTTTATATTTTGTGAACTGAGCCGGAGGTGTGTACTATGAGGTGGTACACATCATATAAGGGGGAATCAGCTAGAGGCAGCCAGCACTTGGTGTACTGCTGCTAGATCGATCAGGTTAGTTTACTTTACAGCAATAGTTCTCCTTTAAAATTAAAAAGAACATTAAAAACCAGAAAATTAAAATGCCTCAAATGACCTTACAATTACAATATATTCAATCTAAGCTTCCAAAAATATTGGCTTTCTAGCACACTTCCTGAATGTGCCTTATCTAAAGCATCATTAAAAACAGTGAGACTAGACAATGTCTGTTTACCAACATGGCTGCTATCAGTATACAGCTAAAACAAACAGAATGCAATAAAATTTATGAATTCAACTTTAAAGATAATTTTTTTTTACAAATGCTATACATAACTTACTGCCATGCCAATTCAAACGGTCATTTTTACTTTTAGGGCAAAATTTATTAAAACAGTTAAAATTACTGAAATCGCGGTATCAAACGATTTTTACAGATATCGCGTTCTCAATGTTGCCAATATTGATATCGCGATATCGAATTTTCCAGAGATAATATGGAATTCTGCCATTGAAATCAATGGCTCATTCGAATTTCGATATTGCGATTATCGATTTAAATAAATTTCGCCCATATTAGTGTGTTACTGGTCTTTTAAATTACAATAAATCAGCGGTTCTCAACCTAGTTGAGACCACGACCCCCCTGGGCTGACAGCACGCGTGAGGTTTCAGACCGACGTCATCTCGTCAGACGATGACGTTCGGGCGAAATGTCATCACGTACACGTGTCACGTGATGACGTTCGGGCCTGATGTCACCACACAGGAACCCTTATATAAAGGGACCTGCGGTCTCTTCTGGCTTCACAGCGTATTCGTGACCCCTGTGAGAGCATCGTTCAACCCCCAAAAGGGGTCGCGACCCACAGGTTGAGAACCGCTGCAATAAATGATAAAATGTACCCTGCCATTAAAACCTGCATACCATGCCTGTATATGCTTCATATGCACATGCCCCAAACCAAATAACTGTTTGGTGAGGGGCTGTTTTGGTGTAGAGTGACATAAGGGCTAAGCTGCACTGTCATCTCTTTGTTTCTGCCCTTACATTATATTGAAAATAAAAACTGCATGTTATATTTGTGCTTCTAAAGTGCAATGTTTAGTAAATTGTTTGCAAATATACTAGAAAATGTCCTCCCTTGTGTCTGCTTGTTGTGTGCTTTACCTGATCCTTGCTTTGCTTTATGCATGAAATTCTAGCAGCTTTTAGGACAAGGCCCAATTTTACTCCCCATTGACTTAGCTGAATTAATGCCAGTGACCACTTCCGCTTCTTTCACCAGGTTGATAGCATAAGTCTGCACACAGTTCCTACCTGTAAAATGCCTGATGACAGAAGCAGAAGAATTTGCCAGCAATACTTTAGGTAAGTCAATGGGGGACTCTTCCTTGCCATTTGCTGACAGTTTTGTGCACTTTCCTACATGAGTAAACCCATGAGCACCAAATGCAGGGTCATAATTTTAAAAGAACAGCAATACCAAAAG
>WMED01004343.1:0-20864 GCA_019650415.1 Pipa parva
TGGATTCAAATCTTTAGACTGCTATCATGATTCATGATCATATTCTACATATTGGCTTTGACAGAAAAGTGTTTTGTCCTTTGATCCTTATATAAGTGTGTAATAGCTGTTTTACTCTAATGATTCCTGTAGGTATTGTGAAAGAGATCCAGATATTCAGCTCACTACAATGGATCTGACTCTCATTGGTATATTTATACAATTCAAAAAGGTATTCTCCCCTTTAAACCCCTTCTGACCTTTTTTATCACGGAAAAATGTTCGCCTGTTTGAGGAAGGTGAAAACCTATTATTACCCATGGAGGTGGTTTTGATCAATGCTTTGAAAGTGGGTAATGAAAAGATCAGCGATATCAATATAGACTGAAAAAGGAGCTCCACTGAAAGTAATGGAAAGTGGTATTAACACATTGATATTTATCGATATCATTCTTTTTCGTTATCAATAAATTTTATTCAGCATTACATAAATTGAGGTAAATTGAAAATGAAAAAAGAGAAAAATGGCAAAAAAAAACCCCTAGTGCCCACGAGGCAAAAAGGTGGTAAAACTGAACTATTTGCTGCAACTAGGACTAAATCGCCTTTATTCTGAGAGTTTCCAGTCTAAGGCTAATTAGAAAGAGGAGTACTGTAGTAGTATTATATGATACTTTATTTCAGAGGTTCTCAACCTAGTTGAGACCATGACCCCCCACGATGACGTCACACGCTGACATTTGGACTATCACGATAACACCAGTACAGAGGTAGGAGAAGGAGGTTGCAGCGAGCATCCACAGTGAACTTGGCACTGGTGCACTCTAAGGCGCGGAGTCTAAGGGCACTCAGGTCTTCACCTTTAAACCTCCGCAAGAAGGTACTGGGCTTAGCTGCGTAAGTACCTCAGGTCACGGCCCCTAGAGCATGTCGTCCACTGGTGGAACCAAAACAAAGAAAAGAGTAGTCAAAAACATAGCAAAGGTCTGGGCAGGTGGTGGACAACGTGATCAGATAACAGGCAAAGGGTCTAGACACAACAGAGTAAACAGGAAAAGGTGCACCCAGGAACATCAAACTGAAACCTATAAACGGGCGCAGACCACCAGAACTGGTGAGTTTAAATAGACCTGACAAATGAGCACGTACACGACGCAATGCCGTGACCGCACCTGACACCAGCACAAGAGTATTTATGCAACGTAGACGTGCGCCGCACCCAACCAGATGCCAGAGTAGCAGACAAGCACGGCAAACACCGACGCTGAGACACCAAGGACAATGAGACGCGAGAGGTATTCCTAACATGGACCCGACATCATTGTGTCGTGTGTCACGAGATGACGTTCGGACACAACGTAATCACGTACGCGTCTCACGTGATGAGGTTCGGGCAGAACATCACCACGCAGGAACCCTTATATAAAGGGACCTGCGCTCACTCTCAGATTCACAGCGTGAGAGCGTTGTTTGACCCCCAAAGGGGTCGTAACCCACAGGTTGAGAACCGCTGTTTTATTAGTACTAACAATTCATTCTTTAAGACAAGCTTTCAAGAGATAGTCTCTCTTCAACAGGTCTGACCTGAACAGAAAGCTTACCTTAAAGGGTATGAAAAGTTTGAATAAAATATTATTTATATTTGACATGTATACATATAGAAAGCCAACTTAAACATTAAAATGTAAAAATGATTTTGGGATCAGTAGTACCTGCCTCTTGTTCAAAGAGTCCAGCTCCCCCAGCCGTTCCATGTACAGGCTCTTCCTGTATAGTGCCAATAAGCCCCACCTCCTGAGTGACATCGCTCACTTTGGAGAGCATGTTCTTTTGTGGAATCCTTTTCCCATCTCCTTATATAGAGAGCCTGTTCTTATGATGAAAGCTGTTCAACCGCCTCTGTGGTCGGCTGTGGTGAGAGGAAGACAAGGAAAGGGGGGGGGGCATGGCTACACACAGCAGAGAATTCGTTGAGAGGGACAGAGCAGTTACAAGGGGATACTGAGCCTGGCTGAATTAAGAGGTGAATCAGGAATTTGTTAATCACTATATTGCTTGCTAATAGGTAAATGGGGCTTTCTTCATAGACAGGGTTTACATCCCTTTAAACAATGAACTGTTAGTCCAAACAAAGTATCATATCATACTGCAGTACTCATCTAGCTAATTATTCAGCTGGACTAACATGACTTTAACCAGTTTTGTTTAGTTTAAGACTGACTAAACTTGCACTGTCAGTCAGACTTTGACAGGCTGATTCTGATCACATGCAGAAGAAAAAGAAATGTATTTTCTTAATAAAAGAAAAAAACTGTTCCCAGAATTTCATTGTGATGGAAATGTTTGTGCATGGAACTGAAATACCCAATGGAACCTGTGCTTTACTACACCATTCTGTAGTTGTTAATATGCATAGCTTTTTTTTTAAAGCCCATTGAACTCCGCATTTGCCCTTAACCCTGAAGCTTTGCCATGAAGTCTCAACAAATGAGCTGGATCGTGCTCATAATAACTGCCCATACTGGTTTCAGCTTTTTATACCCTTTTCCTGCATATTTCAAAACATTTTGTCCCTGAGTTTCCCTGAAATGTCTTATTCTTTTCGCTCCCATATCCTAAGTTAACAATTATGGAGTATATTTCTTATAGTATTATAATATAATATATTTAGAATTGAGTGCAAACATGCTTGAATTTGCAACAATTTGCCACTTCTCCAACTGTACATATTTAGCAAAGCTTGGAATTTCCGGTTTTGTATTCCATTTCACTCGCTGTTTGTGACATTACACCAACCAGGTATTTAACGCTGCAAATGTTTTTTTGCAGCAAAGGCAACAACACTTCACTTATTTATTACCCATGGGGCACTAATGTCAATATGCAGATATGACTTTGCCAAAACGAAGTGGCTTATGGGGGTGCAGGATTCCTGTTACTATTCTGGTAACAGAAAGTGTGACAACCAAGAGCTAGGAATTGGCTGGCATTGAAATAAATGTAAAAACAAATGGCTTTTATGTGACTATTCACTGGCAAGAATAACGGTGACCAAAAGACAGCAAAATGTTTCCATTGCCCTTCTTAGATTAATAAATGCATATTGTCAGAAAAAGCAGCCCCTGGAGCAGGCAGGTCCCCTGCTATAGTGTAGGGGGCTATTGACTGGGCTAGGAACTGCAAGGGAAGGAATAGGTGGGGGTTTACAGGAAGAAGGTTGTGTGGGTAAAAAAGGAAGTGGGAGGGTCAGGGAGCCCTCATGGTCATTTTGCACTGGAACCAGGTAAGCAGCATCCCTCCCTCCCACCCTAGATGCATATGTATATAAATCTAATGTATATTGTGTATTAAAATTTATGAAAAATATGAAAAAAAAGATAAAATTAAAAAAAAAATTCTTATTAATTCTTATGTTTTTAAAGAAGTAATTGTTTGAAGAAAATGTAAATATCTTGTATTGTTTATGGGGATGTTTCTTTATCAAAATAGTCTCTCTTATGTCGCAGCACTGGCCTGGTGGAATTGGGAATGTTTGCCCTGAAGGTCTTATCTGGAGGAGATGGTGATATATATATATATATAATGGTGAGTCCTTGGTCATGGGGTCCCAGGACTGGTGGTTATTGGCTGCCCTGATACTACTTGCCTCCATTCTCATGGGTAGAGTGGCTGGTGTGGTGGGCCAGCTAATTGGTGAGTCCTTGGGCATGGGGTCCCAGGACTAGTGGTTATTGGCTGCCCCATGGTGGGGCAGCCATTGGAAAATATTTTGAAAAAAGGCAAGCATCCCGATGTGTTAATATTGAAATGGATACATAACTTTAAAGAAGTTATTTGGTTGTTAAAATTGGTTTTAATAATAAAAGAGCTGTGGCCTTCTAACCCCATCTTTTGTGTCCTGGCATTCTTGGGTAATTGGTAAGAGGGTGCAGAATGGTTAAAAAATAGGTTTAATTAAATGTTGGTTATAATCCTGGAGCAATGTTGACGCTGCACCAGTCAATGATATAAAAAGAGAACGTTATGGTGGTGGTACTGTCTCCATTAAACAGGACTTTGTAAAGATGACATCACTTTGCTACAATATAAGACATTAGCTTGACCTAAAGCCTTTACTATAGAAAGCTCTCAGGAACTAGAATAGTTTTATAGTAAACGTTAAAATATTTCCATAATAAAGCTGTGACTGCTCTGTATCATATCCACAGATCATTGCGTTCTTGCTTCTCAGAATAGGTGTTTATTTTCTGCTCGAATGACGTTGAAATCTTGACATTCTGCTGTTTGCTCAATCCCTCTTTACAAGACAGTGAAACACATCTGACCATGAACAGGCTTTAACTGCACATACATTATTCTTCCGAAATTAATTGTCTCCCGAAATCACTGATGCATTTTTACCTCCTCTGAGAATACCTAAGATGAATTAGACATTCTTTATCTCACCAGGTAAAGCATCAATCAGAACCGTGCAAATTATATTTTTTATTATGGATTAACTTTTTTTTTTTCTTTTGTTCATTCTAGAATAAATAGTTTTATGATACATAAAAAGTAAATGTAATACTAAGATAAATACACAACTGCTGCATCTAGTTATCTGGAAAGTCTGAGTTACTTCTCAAACCTTGCTACACTTACCTCAGGGTCATGAAGGGGTGGTGACCCAGTCCAGGAATAGCTTCCCACCAAGCATTAAAGGACCAGTACCACCAGATAAGAAAAATCTCATTTAGATAGCATAGTAGCTATTCCTACACGGTACTGGTACTATTATATTTGAAGTTGAATTCCTGATTTGTTTTATCTGAGTTTGTTTCTCTTCTGGTTTAAGCCATCTTCAATATGTTAAATAAACAATCTCCTGTTCTTGTTTCCTATGAAACTTTAGATATTCATGAAGTGCCCCAGAATTCCAACTTTGACTGCAACTTTCAAATAGAGACCACTCAAAAATGGTCTTGTGAAACATCTTTCAATAATCCCCAGAAATGCCAGATGGAAATGGTCTGTATCTTATCCTCTATAGCAGCGGTTCTCAACCTGTGGGTCGCGACCCCAGCGGGGGTCGCACGGCCATCCCACGGGGGTCGAGAACTGTTGTGGCACCCTGAAGCACCCGCAGGACCCTTCTTATAAGGGTTCCTGTGGGGTGATGTCGGCCGAAAATGTCACCACATGATGCACGTACTTGATGATGTTTCGGCCCGAAAACGTCACCATGCGACGTGCGTACGTGATGACATTTCGCCCAAACGTCACCACGTGATGCGCGTACGTGATGACGTTTCGCATCACGCGATGCGTGGTGACGTCAGCACCGGGGGTCGCAGCATATAAAAGGTTGAGAACCGCTGATCTAGAGAATGTATGATGGGTAATGAGTACTGTAGCTGGATATGATGAATATGGATCTGAATTTGGATATGATGGACACGGGTCATTGAAGTGTGAATTCATAAGCCGTAGCAAATTCATGTCGCTTCATGACACTATGCTCCAACAGACATGAATTTGCTACTCCTTATTTACTAAATTGTGGATTCTCTTGGCAAATATTGAACAGCGGCAGACACTATTCAACTTCTTGTCTGGCGTAGTCAGTTGAACAATAGCAGAATGCATAACGATGTGAATTCACCCAAGTAAAGTGAAGCTGAATCATTTTCCCATTATTACCTTAGATCTGTTTATTATTGCCCAGTTGTACCTGGTAATGGCCTTGGCGAAGGAATATGTAGTTTGCCAACTCGCAATCTACTAGACATAATAGAATGTAGAAATGCATTGGCATCCCCAGTACTCCCATAGTATCCAACATCAATAATCTGTGAAACAGTAAGTAGCATTGGAAAGTATCAAAATCACAACCAAAAAAAAAAGATGTTTTTAGTTCCAATATTGTGATCCAGTATGTTGTGGTTTTTGCAAACATATGTGTTTCCCATCAAGTGCACCAATGCAATTTGGGAAGTGTGTTATTGCATAAAAGTCATCTACAATCTTGGTCCATGTTTTCTCTGTTGGTTTAGACATAACGCTCTGCAATACTCGAAATAAAACCTCACTAGTATCTCGCACAATGCCACTGTTGGTAGATCTACCCATGAGAAACTGTAAATGCAGAGCAGCAAAGCTTTTCCCAATGGCCAAATACGGGGGCAGTACAGAGTGGGAAGGGGGCTGTGGGGGAAGCAAAGTCTGGGAGGGGATTGTCAGGGTAGCACAAAGTGAGAGGGGTGTTGTGGGACATTTAGCCCAGGGGAAAGGGGAGAAGGGAAGCAGCATAGAGGGGGGGCAGCAGGGGATGAAAAGCAGCATGGAAGGGGGAAGGAAAGCAGCAGGGAGGTGGGCAGCAGATTGAGAGTCTGAGAGTGGGATTATGCAGGTGTGTCAGTCATCAAGGACTGGGGGGAGCGATTTCCTTACTCTGCCTAGGGCGCAAAAAAAACCTTGGCCTGACCCGCATCGGTGAGCTTGGATTATAACGCTACTATCATCCGGCAACCGGAGGTCTCCTGCCAGAGCTCCTCAGATATGCGATTTTACTTAATTTTGCATATCCCAGTATCTCTAGTGATGGGGGACTCCTGGAAGGCAGCAGAAGAGCGTTATATCTCAGCTCCACACCATATACACAGGAGCTCCGGTAGCAGGCGGGCGCAAAGAGAATCAGATTGAGGAAAGTTAAAAAACCTCACTGGTATGTGTTAGATTGTACACACACCTGACACACACACACCTGACACACACACACGCACGCACACACACTGCAGCCATAGCAGCAACATGTTTATTATACTATTACTAATACATTTTTATCTGCTCTATTTTTTCTTTTTATTATATTTTTGTGGTGAAGCGGCCCCCGACAAAGCGTATCAGAAATTTATATGGCCCCCAGGCCGAAAAAGGTTGGGCATCACTGAAATAGACAATAGACTACAAACGAACGCTACAATTATTATTTCAGTAATTGTTACAAATTCTTACCTCAAAGTAATGCTAAGTCTCTCAACAGGCAGAATAGTAGACTGCAGATCTTTTTCTCAATGGGTCAGTGACGTTATTACCAGCAGCTCATCAAAAGATGCCATAGACATATGGAAATAGTGTTGAAACCTTTCAGGATGTTGATGCAGCTCACCATATAAATGATAAAACTGTCCTCTCTATAAACGCACGCTATTTAAAGGGTGCACCCAACATCTTTTACGAGCAGCCATGGTCATTCTTCTCCTTCTTACCATTCTTCGCCTAACCAGCCTCAAAGCCAACACAACAAATGGCAAGCTCCATGCAAATACTCGCTGTGAACAATTCCATCTCTTCTTTAAGACGAATAGTCTCAAGCGCAAGTTCCAAACCAAGTGGACACTTAAATCCATGGTTTATATGCCAACATATTGCTGGAAATTCAATTATGTCATCCATCGCAATCACTATAGGTGTGAAGTTACACTTTGCTTTTTAATTTTTTTTTAAACGCACTGCATAAATTCATAAGTGTAACTGTGTAGGTGTTTTTTCGCAATATGCTTTTTAATTAAAAAAAAAAAAAAAGCAATATGCACAATACACCAGTGTGAACCTAGCCTAAAGGAGAAAGTGTCACTCAGTTTCTTTCTTATATTAATGTCAAAATACTATTAATGGGCAGAAGTGATCATAGGTAAGGACATTGTTGCCACTTATGGTCACCACTGTTGTTGGCATACTATTATGTTGTTTTTACATCCCTTTCAATGTAACACTATTCCTAAGTCATGTTGTCACATGGTCCTTGTCATTTTAGTCTTTGATGGCCATAACCCAAACCAGAGTCCTGCCATTGAAGTCAAAATGGCACATTTGGAGCAGTGCTCTTGCTGAATTCGGCACCTCAAAATGCTGTACCTCATGGTAAATAGGCAAAAGTTTTGTGCATGCGCATATATAGTGATGCAAAGAGGTGTGAAAGTCTGCAACCATCATAAGGTGTTAGATGCAAATTTGGCACAAATTAAGCAAAATTTATAAAGGGAATTTCAACCTATTCACCACAATTCCATCTGTTTTGCTGCTTTTCACTATGTTATCGCTGTTTTTTCTTTTCGTCACATTTTCTATTTACCTTAATTTATGTAGTGCTGGATAAAAAAAAATCAATGTGTTAATACCACCACAGTTTACATTACTTTCCATGGAGCTCCTTTTCATTCAATTTTGTTATCTCTGATCTTTTCGATGGGGACTTAGAAAAAATGTTCTAAACCATCTCCATAGGGAACAATGGGTTTTTTATCTCTCTCAAACAGGCGACCACTTTCCAGCAATAAAAAAAAAAAAAAAAAATAAATAAAAGATCAGAAGGGGCTCAATAAATATATATTGATATTTTAAAGGTATATCGATATACCAAGAGAAAACTTTTTGATTTTTATAAATATCCTCCAAAATGTGGTAGCACTTTAATAAATAACCCACCAATTGTTAATAAAAGTTTGTTGCACAGTATTTTTGGGCACAAGTTATATATCTGTGTTAGCATAGTATATTATTGATACTGAACAATGGAATTTGATGTGAGTCTTATTTAGTATAAGTATAATAAAAATAAGTAAACGAACAGTGCAGCCAGACACTTTGCATTGTGATCCAGTGGTGAGGAGAATAGATTATGCTAGTTTGTAATCTGGGGAGTTCATGCCCAATGTTTCCCCCATATGGTTTATGCATTTTTAGAAATACTACTGTACCTACAGTATGACCATATTATAAGAGTCATCTTTTAGTATTTATCCTCTATCCATTAGTGCAGGCATGTCAAACATGCGGCCCTTTACAGGCATATCTGCGGCCCGAAGACGATAAATACTCCAGCACTCCTTGTTGGTGAAAAAACGATTCCTCTTTATTAAGACCACATGGGTCTTCCAGCTTGTCTCTAATTGGCCCATATCAAGCATGTGATGAGCTCACATCGTCAGCAGCCTGTGTATATGCAGCACTTAGCCGAGATCCCATTACTTATTGCTCATTGGCCAATGACGAGCATGTGATCAGCTTATGTCACCCGCAGCTTGGAAATACACAGCACTCAGCCGAAATCCCACAGCTACTAATGTTCTCCGTTCCAGCTTGCATACTAACCCAGGTCACCAGCAGCCTGTGTATATGCAGCACTTAGCCGAGATTCCATTACTTATCGCTCACTGGCCAATGCCTGGGTTGGTATGCAAGCTAAATATAATATATAGTTCATATAATAAAGCTAATATAAATATATTAGATGCTGTTGTGCACTGAAAATATATGTTGCTGTTACATATTACTACTTCATATCTTGTTTTCATGACTGCTGTTAAAATACGTGTGTGACATTAGCTGCTGTGTGTGGCCCTTGCAACAACCTCTTGTTACTCATGTGGCCCTCGGGGTACCCTGAGTTTGACATGCCTGCATTAGTGTCTCCTGGGTGCTGCTGAAGAATTTCAGGATAATGCAAACTACAGTACTTACATATAGGTTTTCTACCTGACTGGAATATTGAGATGAATTCAGATCATTTTTATCCCCTTCCCATGGTACACTGTGCAACCCTGTGCAAATTGGGTATGGGGTTCAATAGATTTCTTTATTTCAGAAAGTTTAACTATAGCATTTTGTAACGGGACACTTGGCTTTTAACTTTGTTGCTGCTGGTCAAATATGTCCAGAATTGAGCTTTTGGCTTTTAGTAGTTGCTGCATCTGGCTATTTGAAATTCAACTGGTTTGTCGCTAGTCACTTCATTTTTTAAATTGGACATTCAATTTGTAATAGCAGAGTAGGATCCAGCAAATATCAGGTGTTTGAAACATTCAGAAGAACTGCACATATTCCATAAAAGATACAGTTAGACTTTATTTCATGCATACTAATATGGCAAAAATGTGTTGTGTGTGTTGTGACTATTTGTAGTGTGCATTTTAGTGTTTGGGCTCTGCATCCAGGGTAGTGGAGGTAGTGATGCCCCCTGTTGGTACAGGACTGGTTTCAATGGTGAACACTGCACCATCCATGATAGTTAAACTGTGATGAAGGGTATGTTATCATAGACACTAGCCAATGCATTAAAAATATGCAAGACCTATAAGAATTGCAATTTTTTTCAGGAAAGCAAAGTATGCCGTTCCTTTACGAACAACCCCAATATGGATCCCAATGACCTTAAACACACTGCCAACTCCCAGACTCCTCTTCCAATCAAACCATAAACTCACTATGTTAAGAACTTCTCCCAAAACTCAAGGGTCTGTGCTGAAGATGAAACAGTTGATGATTTTTCTGACCAATGTTACTGTAGTTATATAGAAGTGCCTAAACTGATCCATATAGGGAATAACTATGTATACGAGTGTGGTTAACCTGCACAGAGACATATATTTATTCTACTTATCACAGGATGGGCATACAGTATCCTCTATAACACTACAAATTGTGCTTCCCCTCGGGCTCTCATGATTTCTTCCCGCCAAATGGGACCTGTTTCACTGAGGTGACTTACATGCTGCTGGAAGCAATATGTCTGATCTCTAACACACAAAAGCAAGCTTCAAAGCAGCCACACGAGACTGAACAAACAGTCTCAGTAGGGGGATATGAACCTGGCCCTTTCTGAGTAAGGCAGCAGCCTGTGTTTGTAAACAGAACCTGTTAGTACCAGTGGGAGATACAACAATATGGTCAGCTAGTTAATTGGATGTCAGCTCATCCTGCAATCACCGTCTAATGACTTTCACTGAGAGAAATAAAGAGATTTGTACTGCATTACCTACATGTGGCCAGCTTGCTTAAGCTAAAAGGATTATACTCATGCAGGAATAGGGAAGCCTTTGTTTACATTAACTGTTATACCTCAAATGCTTTCTAATATGTTTTAATGGTAAAACAACAAGTCTGGTATGCATAGATAGCTGGAGGTGTGTACTTTCAAAGAATATATACTCTGTGGGGGGTATGGGCAAGGTAAAGGGTTGTGTTTTACTGAAAAACAGCAAAGTGCACACGCTAGTTAGATTTTATTCTAAAATATCATAATGCGCTCGTTTCAATTAGGAGTGTCTCCTGGGAAGGAAACTGTGTCTTCTGATACATACGTGGTACTGTTGTAATCAGGAGTAATAGGGCTTTTACAAACAGTCTAGGTTTTCTTTTTCTGTTAAAAAACAACAGTTTAGAGAAAATACCAATTATTTATTTCTTTTGACATATTTCTCCCAAAATAATGAGCAAGTGGAAAAAAAAAAAAGACAAACGAGACATGGCATGTTAAAATCCACAGTCTGCTGAAAAAAAATAAGTATATATAATTTTCATGGTAATCACCTTGCTTTTCCTGCAAAACTGCGTCAAAGGAGCAAATGAGACTAGGTGCACTGCTCCAAATTCCCCCATTTGACCTCCCCCCATCAGAGTGGCGAATCGGGGAGGTTGATGGCAAAATTCCAAATTTTACTTGTATCTGACTGACTAAGCCACACAACACATCCAATAGCATTCATCTCTGTATGCTTGCTTGGCAAGTCTGTTCACCGCTTAGTCCAGGGGTTGGCAACCTTTTCGGCTGAGGGAGCCATATATGTGTGGCTCCCTCAACCCTTTTGAATCCGGAGTGACGTCAGCAGCAATCCGGAATTTCGGTGACATCAGTGGCTGCTGATTGGCTAGCAACCCGGAAGCTGGTGACATCAGAGGCTCTGGATTAGCTAGCAAAGCTCTGAGAGAGCGTTATCTCTAATGCGCTTGCCGGCAGACTGTAATGAGCGGTGCTTGCAATGCTCGTTACAGTGAAAGAGCCAGATATGGACATCAAAAGAGCCATAGGTTGCCGACCCCTGGCTTAGTCAATAATGAGAAGTGGATTCACAACTATTTTGGAGACAGGTGAATTCACCTATTAGTCAGTAAAATGATAAGTATTGTGTTTTGCCCAATATGGTAAAGGAATAGCCCAGTAGTCGGCAAACTTAGATGAGGAGGGAGCCATTTCACTCCCTCCTCCAGTGGCAACAAATTTTTTTTTGAGCCACAAAGGGGGAAGAGTGCACTCTCCCAACCACATGACCTGCCTACAGCCAGTCAGAAGAGGCATCAGTGGTCATGGATGGGGCTTGGGAGATGCGCTCCAAGCCACAACAAGGCGGTTAAACGGTCGCATGTGGTTTGCGAGCCGCACTTTGCTAACCCTTGGAATAGCATGTGTGAGGCAATAAGTAAAGGAGAGTGGGGATAGAATAAGGAATGAGAGTGGTTAGTTGGAAACAAAGTATTTTAACTCAGAGAGAGAGAGATGTTGTGGCTTTCTTGAAGAGGTGGGTTACAATGATGTTTTAAACCATGGGGGGTGGCTTATAGTCTGAGAGGCCTATTAAGAGCATCACAAAGAACAGCAAGGGAATAATTTTGTAGCCAGGAATAAGGATGTGACAAGGGAAAAGGAAACTAGGAGCATAATAGAGCACTGAGGGTGTGTATTTCAAAACCTGTTACAACATTTGGAAGGGGCAGACTTCATAAAGCCTTCATAAATAAGGACAAGTAATCAGAAGCAGATCTGCAGAGGTAAGGATAGCTAGCATTAGGACTGACAAAGGAGCGTATCAGAGGAGTGGTGAGCAATGAATAGGATTTTGATAAATGCGTTAATTATTGAGAAGTGACAGTTGATATGGTGGTAGCCTAATTATTAGAGAGTTACAGTAGTTAAGGCAGGAAATAATGGGAATTTTCATGAGAACTTTGTTTCTTGACTAAGTAAGGGAAAAGCAAAGAAGCAGCAGGTATAGAGAAGGCTTGACTGTGAAATTTGAAAGAACAGTTCAAGAAAATTTGACTTCAAGTCAGCAAAGCTTTCGATGTGGGAATGAGAGAGAACTTGTCAGCAGTAAGAAGATTCCAAGAGCATCTTTTTCAGCCAATAAGTAACAATTTTAAGCTGTTCCTGGAAAATGTTTGGATTGCCAATCAATTTGTGTAATACAACTGTAACTATTTTATTCGTAAACTTTTTCCCTCAGTTATATATCAGTTTCTCTTTCTCACTGCTCTGTATAAGCATGTTGAGGGATTGCCCACAAATCTTAAAGGACAAAAGTCAAATGTATTCATTTTGTCTCCATTCCAGCAACATAATAAACACACAATCCCTCCCTTCCAAACCCCCTACTTGAATATTTGCATACTGCATGCTTATTTGTACATGGCATTGCAAGGACATGGCAGCCTTTGTAGAAATTTAGCTCCACCCCATGCTGAAAAAGTGCCTCACTCACCTTAGCACATCATGTATGAAAGCAATCACTCATGGATAGTCACAGTATAATTAACATTCCCCAAATAGTCACACACTATGAGGGATGATATGTCAGGGTTTATACACATATTAATGAGGATCCAATATGGCGGTCGTGAGATACTAGTTCTGGCAGCACTATAAGATAGCTTATCTAAGGTAATGATTTGCCTCTTTATAATATAGCGGTTCAGCCTGGCAGCCACCATATCGGTTATGGTTCATTAGTTATTTTTTAATAGTTAGAATAATAAAAGTGGAACTGTCCCCAGAATCATTTTTATGATTAAAAAAAACTCTTTGTAGAACAAATTCACTAATATTACAAAGATTTACATGCCCTCAAGCTGTGCATGATAATAAGTAAATATACCACACATGGTTGAACGGTATAATTTGTTTCCCAGTATGAGCTTAGTTCTTGTAGAGATAACTGGAATAAAATATGCCATAGTCTTAATACTTCATTAGTCTTTATTTTATTATTGCCACCAATGAAATGGTGGTAAAAGTAAACATCTCTGACGATGTGTACATGATCTAACAAGGATAAGTGCTAACACTGGCACAGCCAGAAAGCAAAAGTGCATGTTTAGGAGCTCTGCACAAAAGGGATTTGTAGGAAACAAATAAAGCAGTGTGCTGGCTGCAGGTTGTGTACTACAGGAGAGGTCAGATAGTTCCACTATTGTAGACCTCAACAATGGATAGCCTTAGCTCAGGCAGCAATGTTTTTACTTTAATGAACGAAATACTAGTACAGTGTGTGTTTTACCTTCACCCAGTAAAGAGTTTCAGCACAGCTGCCTGTGCGTGGTTCTTCTTTTCCACTATTTTGATATACTGTATGTTTTGGGAGACTGCTCGGTGCTCCAATGAAGGAACCTGTGCTTTAATAATTAAATCACCCATCTCAGACCCAGGGGGAACCTGTACAATATGGGATTAATCATAGGTCTTAATGTAAGTTTTAGGAAGCGACAGCTAAAAATTAGACACCTTCCACCACATATTTTACTAATACATATTTTAGACATTTGCTGAGCAATGTGAAATGGAACTAATTTGCAACTGGATAGGCTGCTTAGTAATGTGCATGCTAATTGCTGGCCAGCTGATGTAATTATACTGAGCAATGCAATGTTTGGAGAAATTAAATGGCCACTGGATGAGCTTCGAAGCAACGTATGGGCACTGGATTGTCTGCTACACTGAGTGGGCTAATGTGCAATATAAAATGTAAAGAATGGAAATTTTTGTTCACCAGCAAACTTGGAAGACACTTGAACTTTTCTTTTAGCTTCATTATCAACCTAAGGCTGGGTTCACATGGGTGAATTTTTCCCCACAGCGAAAAATTGTAAAAATATGCGAAAACACATTGAAATGAATGACTATCAGTTGTGCAATGACACTCTAGCATTTCATAGAGAGGACACTTCTTGCTGTGTTTTTTTTACAACCGCATAAAACGCAACTGGAAAAATGTGACATGATAAGTAGCAATATGAACTGAACAATAACAGAAACCCATGAGGGCAGAGAAATGCTGAGATATATGGAAGTACCACCCCAAATGCTATTTTTATTTTAATGCAGTAGAAAATCCATTCTTATGAACCCTGCCTAAAGCCCAGACGTCTGATATTTATCATATATGTGAGAGCTTAATACCTGACAAAGTACTTGATTCCCTTCACCATTGTTTCACTTTTTTGGTCTTAGTACTTTTGTAAGAACCATACTCTAGATATCTGCCTGCTAATCTAGCTGGTTCCTCTTGATTTAGAAACATATTTCATGTACTCCTAGTCAGTTGCTGTTGGAACTATTTGCTTTTTATCTTTAAAGTGCATCTGTCACTTCAAAACTAATACTAAATTAGGTTCTACTAATTAAATAAACGTTTCTGTAAATATATATGTATTTAAAAAAAATGAACCTTTATACAATGTTTCTCTCTGTCTTCTTCCCTGTCTGCTTGACTTCTCTTTCTTGAGTCGGGTGGGTAGGGCTAAATGATGATTGACATTATAGCTCCTCCAATCAGATCCCTTCTAGATCGTGATTTAAGGGATCCCAACCCACCTCTTGAAAGAAAAGGCATACTTAAGATGACAGAGAGAAACATTTATTTCATAAGTAGAACCTTCATAGAGTTTTGAAGTGACAGGTGCACTTTAAAGGAATCATGGCTAAAAATGCTGTCTTTACACTCTCCATGTAATGTGTCTAATGTGTCTAACCATTAGTATTACAAAATATGTCATTTCTGCACAGGTACATGGTGCTTGTTTGTTTTCCTAACAATGCATGTTATATGAATGATCAAGCAAAGAGTTAATAAATCTATTTACTAAAACGAAACTAAGGTTGCAAGAAACAAAACATTTCCTAATCTGGTGAAACTAGTGATGAAGGGTTTGACACCCTTGCTGCCATTGTTCTCTGTTTAACCATTGCCTATTTTTCTTTTCACAAAAAAATATTTTGTAACTTGAGTCGAACTGGTGTTTTGATGCTGTAAATAAATGAAATTCCTTCCATTTATAACTAAGACGTTTGTGCTATTGAACTTCAGACATAATATATTTGTGAATAAAAATATATCCTGAGAAGTTATTCACACATATTCTAAAAGTTGTTATTTTAACCTTTCAAAGAGAAAAAAAAATGAAATTAATTATATTTTCAGTAGATCTCCTACACCAGTTACCTTGACAAGTAGTATTAAGGGGAGGGGGCATCTTGTAAAGAAAATGAACACATTTTTGGATTGCTAATCAGGGTAAATAAACTAGGGTCTTTTGAATGTTCCATTGCTTCTTCCTTGCAGAAATTATACAACCCCCTTACAACTTAACAAATAGTGCCCATAACTTGGCAGATGTTTGAATTAGATATGCTGAAATTATGAGGTCTGCCGGATTGAACCTTTGTATTATGAAGCAGTATATCAGGCTTTGTTCTGAAAAAAGATAGACTGGCCCCCGAAACATTGATTCATCTGCTTCACCTGTAGCAAATATAAATGGGGTAAAACCCCAAAACACAGTAAGAGGTGTGCTGTCCTACCTTTATATTTATAATTGATGCTTGTCACAGTGTTTGCACCTGCTTAATTTATCTGTCACCATAATTTAAAGGGAGGAGGATGCAGCCTAATTTACATTTTTGTGGTTGGTGAATGTCACATGGTCTATTAATGTCACGAGTGGCTCAGTCGACAGAGCGGCTCATGCGCGTTCCTCTCCTAGGGGCACAAGCCTCTTCTGTGCAGCTCTTGTACATTGCCGGCAGCGTTCGCTCCTGGCATTGCACTGGCATCCGTGTCGGGAGCGCTCCAGTTGCATTAATGCATGGTTTGAGATTTAAATTTTGGTATGCTCAGGCACAGAGTGCCTGAGTTTCCAACTATTTGCAGGCTCCTTACTGTTATAGTGTTTCATCTAGTTCATTTTCTCACTGGATTCCTGTTTTCTGTCCTTGCTTCCCTATTATTAAAGTGGCAGTACTCCTAGTGATCCCACTCAGTCTTCGCATTCTACCAGCTACCATCTATTGGGGGTGCGCTTGAGGGCCGCGACCTGGGGGTCCCTTGCCACAAAGACCATTACTTCCATGCGGAGTTTAAAGGTGAAGACCAAGGGCCTCTTAGACTCTTTGCCTCGCAGTGTTCCTACTTCCCCACCACGCATGGTGGTAGAGAAGGTCCACTCTTTGCTCATGACAAGTAAACTGAATATCAATGAGACATACAATCGCACATGCTCTGTAGAAACCAATGCCTAAGGCCAAGGCCACTTTGGCTATTTCGTAGTCAGATGTTTTAATTTAGGCTCATTATTTTTTTTTTTGTAGCAAGCTGTTTTAACTTAGGCTCATTATTTTCTTGGTGCAAATCAAAATAGCTTGTGTGGATTACTCCACAAGAAACAATGGTTACTTCTTTCCAGCTCATCTACAAAACAGCCAGTATAGTCTTGGCCCAAGACAACAGCTTTTTCAACACTAGAATGATGCTACATGGTTGCCTTGTACTTGTGAAATACTGCATGCAGAAGAAGCATAAATAATAAAAATAGGTGGCTTGGAATGAAACTAAATAGTGTGATTTATTAGGAGACTTTAGTTCATCTTTAAGCCACATGTGACATGATTAAATAGTTGCTATTTTCAGTTGATCTTTGAGTAACATATGCAGGAGTTTCCAAATGACTGTCTGGGCCCCTTTACAAGTTCACTATGAAACATTAGATTATTCATCTTTGTAAATTCGTATAACCTCCTATACTTTTTTCACAAATGAATGTGACCATCATAAGCTTTGTAGTTTTTCTGACATGCCAAGTTTAATAGTTGCAATTAAGTATTACATAATTTTATGACATATGATTTAAGGAGGCGAGTGGAAATTATAGCTGCCTTCATGTTAATTAAAATCCACATTGCATTGTGGCATTTCACTGTCAAAGCCAATAACATGACAGCATAGAATTTGATGTAATAGCACCAGCAAAAAACTAGCAAGGTCTTATATTTGCTGAGGAGTCTTTTCTGTTAAAGTTGAATTTACAGTGCATCATGATAATAGTAGCCATTAAACATAACCTAGTTCTGAACATGTTAACATTTCAGCAATTAATTGCAGGTAGGCAAATTATCAACGAGGTGCTAATCGTCTCCAAGGTCAGGTTGTAGATTCTCTCTTGTGAGTTGAAATCCAAAAGCAAGCAACGTTACTAGCAGAAAAGAGTTTTAACTACAAATGCTTACACAGTTTGAAGACAGGTTCAATGTGTAAATATGTCTGTTATTTTGTTTTTCACAATATTAGCATGTGTATTTTAAAAGATACAACTTATTATACTATTTTAATGATAATAAAAGTCAGTGCAGCATTCCATGTCCTGCATCAAATTATTCAGCCTGCTGCCTTGTGCATCAATATAAACATAGACCTCCTTATTCACTTTTAATATACTTTAAAATAACCGGAAGTATATTGTTAACTGTGCATTTTTTACCTTTTGCCATTCCAGACATGAACATATGAACGATACCCTACCATATCAAGTGTGCAATACATAAATTGTTAAACAAATCAAATATCCCATCTAATACATCCTAATTATATTATTTGTTTAACCATTTATTTGACAAAGGCTTAATAATATTCCATATGCCCACTCTGAGCATGCTTTTATTGTTCCTCATGTGCCTTGGAGCGTATTTTCAAAAATAATTTCCTGCTAAATTCCTGACTGTATTTAAACCTAGGTTTATCCCCTTCCCTGCTGTTAACCGAACTCCCTTTCAAATACTAGCAGCCTAAACAGACAGCCTGACTCATACTACCTGCTGATTAGATGCAGATTAACTCTCTACCAGCCATATGGACCATTGACCTCAAACCTTCTTCATCTTTGCCTCCAAAGATGCTTTGCAGAACATGACCAAGCCCCATCTGTAAGTAGTACAGTATAAATGTTTAAAATGTACCCTTGGCTAAAATATGATTTTACCAAATGTGAAAATATATTTTCTATATATTCCTATGTGTTAAAGCTGTATGATTACTATGACTACCTAATTACTAGGGTAAAGGGCATATAGCATACATACCTGATATATTAGTAGTGGATATGATATAGAAAATATTTAATAGCTTTCATTCCATTTAGGATTGTTTACAATAATGATTACCTACTGAATAACCCAGCCTTACAAATATGTATAAATATTAATTAAGACATTTCTTAATATATGTCTGAAAATAATATGAGTTACCGTAAATGCCCTGAAGAATTCCACTTTGCTCCTTATATTTTAAAGAAGCAGACGTGCAGGACTCATGGCTATACCAGAATCTAATGACCAGTGCCACCAGGATATTAGTCAAATGAAGTGATACATTATTTGTATCAAGTTCTATTAATTCATTACATCTATTAAAATGGGTTTTTTGATATCAAAATCCTGATTTTTATTTTTTGTTTGTAGATATGTTTAATCTGTTTCCTAAACAGAAAGGGTCCCAATGTCCCTGATTTCAGTTGAACTTTAGATAGTAATCAATCACAACAAGGGGAAAACAAATTTAATTTAGAATACTGGATACAACATTTTGTTGTTTCTACCCCATAGAAAGGGCAGCAGCATGCAGATAAAATTGACATTTTACCAACACTTTCAATGGTAAAAGTAGTGGTAATAAGACATATATTGGGCAAAATTTACAAAACTCGAAAAGGTTGTTTTCAACCTCTTCAAGTTATTTCAGTGTAAAAACTGCCAAATGATAGAAAATCATTGATCGAAACATTTTGATCAAATTTTTTCGATCTTTTTTTTCTATGGCAAAAGTAGCCAAAGTACTTATGTGAAGTACTACTTTTCCATCTAAAAAAAAATCAAAAAAATTAAATCAAAATGTTTCAATCAGAAAAAATCTAATGGAAAAAAATGATCGATATTTTTCAATCAAACAGCTGTTTTTGCATTGAAAAAACTCTTAAAGGTCGAGGGTACATATTTAAAGATCATAGGGCAAAATTTATCAAACTCGGAAAAGCCCGTTTCGTCTTTTCTGAGTTTAATCATGCGAACAATCGGAAGTTTCTCGCGGTAAGTGTTACGAAATTTGTTTCAATCGATACTTACCGAGAGAAACTTTTTCCATTGAATATTTCTATGGAAAGGGCAGCCATACTACACTGATGGAAAGTATTACTATATTACACTAATGGAAAGTATTACTATACTACACCGATGGAAAGTATTACTATACTACACTAATGGAAAGTATTACTATACTACACTAATGGAAAGTATGGTTACCCTTTCCATGGTTATATTCAATGGAAAAAGTTTATCTCGGTAAGTATTGATCGCAACAAATCTTGTGACACTTACCGCGAGAAACTTCCAGGTGTTCACCCGATTAAACTCAGAAAAGACGAAACAGGCCCTAGAAATTGGTGAAAATATTGTTTTCATTGTAAAAATCTAATATTCTTTTCATTTTTTTGAGTAAGTAAAAAAAAGGCAACTCTAGCATAATTGTCCAAAATATGAATGATAAAAAGGCAAAAATTAGGAACACAACAAATTTTTGTATAAAATGCTCCCAGCTGAAGTGAAGGCGTAAATCATGAAGAAACAGATGATTTATTTAGAATCTGTTCTTTATTTTAGGTTCTAAATGAACTAATCTCTAAAAGAAGAACTAATGTATTCTAACCATAACTGATCTGCTTAATATACAAGGTCTACCAGCCTTAACTGTTATGTTAATGTAATAAAACAGAAAATCGGTAGCTTTTTGTATCTTATAGAACTGCTGGTGATAGTATCTTATGTAATCCAGAAAAGAGTCTTTCAGAAGAAGGTGACCGTAGGAGCGCAAAAAAAATGTACAAACACAATGGAGGAATCCCTAAGTGCAAATCAATATTTAAATGTTGGATAACACTTTTGGTCTCACCGAGACAGGGAATCCCTTTAATGTGCATGCTGATGTCCGCGTGCAGGACATCAGCATGCGCATAATTCCATTTGCGAAGTGAGC